>JANHFR010007249.1:261389-275214 GCA_032468015.1 Mimophis mahfalensis | reverse complement strand
TTTATATGCCGCCTCTCTCCCGAAGGACTCGGGGCGGCTTACATATTAAAAGAAACCAATATAAATAGTTAAAAGCAGATTAAACTACCAGATTCGATTAATGGTTAAAAAAATTAAAAACCCATTAAATTCAAACTTAAAAACACCTTAAAAACACCCGCTTTTGCACCCTTACCATTTTTCAACATTGTCACGTCATTGATAAACTTGTTTTCCTTTATTATTTTTCTTGGACATTAACATTTGCGGCTTTTGTTTAAATTCTGTGCTGCATTTTTGTTATTTTTCATTCACCATTTTAGATTTTCTCCTTTTACTGTAAATTTACTGTAAACATCCACAGCAGTGGGGGGAGTGGGAAAGCCCTCCAAATTCAAGAAAATAAAGAATGTGATTTGGACAAACCTAAAATTTGGGCGGAGAAGAGGGTGATGAAAGTTGACTAGAGACTGTCCTATATTCTTGATGTCTATGGAGATTCTCAGTCATCCAGGTCATGGTTGTCTCGCGGGTGCATTTTCAAGAGGCTTTCTGGTTTTTCTTTGAAGACATTTTGCTTCTCATCCAAGAAGCTTCTTCATTTCTGACAAGTGGTTGAAGATACACTCTGTGTTTGAATATAGCAGGTACAATTGTGCAGCGGCCATTTAAAATGCATTACATGGAGTTTACTCACTGAATTAAGAAATCTGAACAAAAGTGTCAGTTGTCTGCATGTGAATGTACTTTGCAATCCTCTAAGTGTCCATTCCATATGGAAATAATCACTCTTTCACTGACATTGTCTTCATTCTTATTTGCTTTCACATAAGCCTTGTTTTAAATCTTCAACTGCTTGGAGTGTGGCACTGAAATCATAGCAAGGCATATGTAATCCCTCTAAAGAAATAGTGGCACCAACTACTAAAGTAAAAGGAAGCAAAAAAGGCTGATAAAGATAAAAACATTCACACAATTTTAAGCATTTTTAGGAACAATTTTAATCTTATCAAAACTTTGAGCTTCTACTCTAAAGTAGAAACAAGGGAATATTTAGCACAACTTTGTAAACTAATTTCCCTAGAAGCAAAACAAAGCCAATATGTGTCCCTCTTTGCATAGGCCCATCCCAAACCTAAATTTTGTAAATACTGTTATTTACTGTTTATTGAATTATTGATTTAATCTTCTTGTTAAATTTTATACTCTGTGTTTTTTAAATTGTTGTGAGCCACCCTGAGTCCTTCGGGAGAAGGGCGGCATATAAATCCAATAAACTTAACTTAATTTTCAGCACCGTTGGAAAGGAATAACTCTGGGGTCTGGAATTTTTTCCTCTGCAAAGCTAGGACCCTTTTGATGAGCATTTTGCTCTAAGGAAATACCGTAAATAACAGCAATCAAAGTAATTAGCTCACTTTAGAGAAGATCTGGTGAAGAAACTAAACCAGGAAATTAGAACTGACAGAAGATGTTGAGAAAGCAGTGTGTTTGTCATCAAAGCAACACCTGGCACATCTTAGCACCATCTGGTGGATTTTGGAAGTATCTATATATCACAAACTCTGAGTAAGTAAGCAACTCACTGCATCATCCTCCCAAGTTAGCTAAGAAGCACTTTGGAATTTTACTGCAGGCAAATGATGTACACCAGCTAGATAAAAATGATCTCTGGATGCTGCAACCACTAATCAGGGCTGTCAAATTGGCAGACCCGCAGGCTGGATGCGTCACACACAGGCCACGCCCACCCCAGCTCCGCAAAGGGGGAAAATGTTCTGAAACGTCACGTGACAGCAACATGATGTGGCGAGTTTGACACCCATGCACTAAATGAGCAATACTTGAGTTCAGTTATGCTGAATCCAAGACCCTCACTTTGCAAGGGTATTCCAGCAGCTGAAATATTCAATTGGATATTCAAGTTATATTTGGTTAAGGGAGATTTTAAAAAAAAAAATGTTTTTAAGTTCATTCGGCATTATGTTCCTCTTTTGCCCCTCTGGGAAAATGTTCAGTCTGAATCCTTAAGGACTATGTTTAAAGTGGGTCCACATTTACCTAAGGTACTAAAGAAGGAAATTGGCCTGAGCAATATAGAGATTGGATTATCTGTTTAATTGCCCACTGGCTAAAATTATTGCTTTATTTTCCAAAAGGTCTTTATTTTTTGGATACTGAATCAGTACAGGCAAGATCTTCCTCACTAAAACTGCAATGCTATGGTTTCTCAAAAGAGGTCATTTTGATGACAACATATTTTCAAGGGCTTCCTGCAATCAAGCAAGGCGATAGAGCAAGGGCGTCAAACTGGCAGCCCGCGGGCCGGATGCATCATGCGCAAGCCACGCCCACCTCAGCTCTGCAAAGGGGGGAAATGTCACGATACGTCACGTGATGGCAATGTGATGCTGCGAATTTGACACCCATGGGATAGAGTTTTAGAAGATCAAATGGGTCAATGTGCCCTACCCAGAAATGCAAGCCCCTTTTCAGGTTTGCGAGATGTTTACAATTAATAACCATTCACAAACTCCGAAAAGGGTTAACATTAGCATATTATTACCCTGTCAACAGTTCTTCTCAAGGGCAAATGCAACAATTTCATGAATTAAAAGTGTGTCCTTGTGGAGAAGGATCCATCGAATGTACTGTATAGCCAAGCTTTTTTTTTTTTTTAATCTTGCATCTTCTATAAGGATGCAAGGTCAATGACATCACTCCCTATCTAGTTATATCTCAGACAGTTCCAATTTATTTTATGTTCATCTAACCAGCGTACTTCCATTTCCTTGAATGTGGCTAACGTTTCCTATACCCTTGGTCAAATTCAACAGTTTGACTACCTTGATGATTTAATTAGAATTGTAGGCTTGTATTTTATTTAACTTGAAGGAGAAACTGATTAATTAGTTTGTTAGAACTGTGGTTAGTAAATGTAACAAAAAAACCCCCAGAGAGGAATGGATTTGTTAAAGGCATATGATTTCTATTTTTATTCTAATTCTGTTTTTATTATATATATTTTAAAGATATTTAAAGATAGCTATGTGTTAGGATTTTAGGCAGCTGCCTAGACTCATTTGCTATGAGATGGGTGGCACATACATACATACATACATGCAAACGTACATACATGACTATCCTAAGGTTTCAGTTCTCCTGTTCTCAGGATTGTCCAACACCAAGGTCAAAAGTATTTGTATTCTTCTTATCCGGCTTCCTTCCATTCAATCAGCCTGCTTTCCATTGAGGATCTGTATACTGCACAGACCAGAAAGAGGGCAGAGAAAATATCTACAGACCCCCCACATCCTGGACTTAGACACTTTCAACTCCTCCCTGAGAATGCCACTATAGAACATTGCATGCCAAAACAACTAGATTCAAAGACTGTTCCCCCCCGCCCCCCATGCTCTCACTCTGCTAAATACCTAATTCCCACAACACTGTCTTATGCCTAACAATAGCTAACCGTGTAGTATGACTGTATTACTATTATCCTTGTCATCTTTCCTTTTACCTTCTACTATCGACCTTATGATCCTATCACTTTGAGGTTTGTATGCACCTGGAGAGCTTATGCACTGGAGACAAATTCCTTGTGTGTCTAATCACACTTGGCCAACAATGGATATTCAAAGTTCAACTTTTGTTTCCATAGAGTGCTATAGGAAATACCATGCCTTGCCTGACTCTGATCTTTATAGGCATGGATGCATTATAGCATTTGCTGTTATCTTTTCCAAGGCCTTCATAAAGGTTCTACCAAGTGCTAGTCTATGGCATATTTTGTGACTGCTTGTTCTTTTAATAGATCCTAAAGGGTAGAAGCAATTCATCTGTTTAATTTTAGCATTTAATGGGCACTTAAGGCAGGCAGGCAGCCTGCCTTGGCTTTTCATATTTATTTAAAATATGCGAAAAAAAATGAATGTTAATACACTCGAGGTCTCAGAGGTAATGTTACAGGAATGCTATTTTTTCTCATTAGAGTGCTTCTTGGAAGATGTATTTGTTATTTAGGTACACTCTTTTGCACAAAATATAGTCAAGCATACTTTGGTGTCCCCCTCATGCCAAAAAACCCTTCTCTAAATCTGATTTTAAGTGACTCCTTTGTTTTGTGCAAACGTAAGTTGAAATTGACATTTATTTACTAAATTTCCCCATTTAAAAAAAACATGTCTTTAACTAATTATGAATTGCAGGAAAAATCTTGTTAATTCTTTCTTAACTTTTGTATTTTGATGTTTTCAATTGTTGTTAGCCACCCTGATTCTTCGGGAGAAGGGGGCATACAAACCTCAATAAATCTAAATCTAAATCTAAATCTAAAATAATACGGAACACAGGCATATGGTATAAATAACAACTGCATATGATAAGCCTGCATCATTTGAATCCAGATAACTGTATGGATGAACTTATAAATCTAGCTAAACTCAGTTGTGAAATATTGTGGCAAACTCTATGTTAGAAGAAAAAAATATCAGAGGCAGAAAATTACTAAAACCAGAGAATTTGTGAGTTGCAGACGTATTCTAGAACTTCCTTACTGGTCTACCTTATGGAAGAATGGAACAAAGATGCAATAAGTATAACACAATACTTTCAGAAAGTTTTAAAAATGTCCAATGGAGGATAATCTTGAATTCAAATATTTTCCTTCCAGAAAAGGATAATGACTGAAAAAAAGGAGAAATCCATTAGCTGCCATTAGACTCAAAATAACTTTCATCTTATGTTTTAAGGTTGAGATTCTACACATTTGGTCATTATCCATTTTGCAGATGTTTGGGACAAAAGATTATAGCCCAGAAGTGTAATGTACAGAGAAGATTACACCCCATTCACTCAATAGAAAATGGAATGAATTAAAAGAGGGCTTTTGAAGACATCACTTCCATGGCATTTGTCAGGGTTTTTTGGAGTCTTAAAACAAAGATGCATAAGGAAGATGGAGATTCGTGAATCTTTGGTATGGCAACTTTGGAAGAATTACTCATGACAGAGTCAGCCACCTTCAGAAGAAGTGTATTGCTGGCTTGCTTCTGCTCGGCTGATGTGACAATACTGACTGGAACTAGAGGAACATAATAGGTTGCATTATACCAAAACTGACTATGATGGTTCTCTGGGTTCCGGAATGATGATTTTCCTGTTTGCACTTAGAGGTATATACATCCTATTATAGGTGTATAATAGGATGTTATCAGCTGACACAGTTGAACACTATACTCCCAAATGATCCCAGTCAATGGCTTCATACAGATGATAATTAAGAGAGGAGAGAGACTCAAGACCCAAAACATTACACATAACAGGAACCCAGAACTGGACCTCCCCCCCCCCTGCCCCAACCCATACCAACTGGTACTAGCAATGGAGTGTGGGAAGAAATATCCATCTGGTTCAGTTCCAAGCTGAGAGAAAGAAGGTTAAATGATGAAGCAGAGCCACATGGGTTTTGTGCAGCTGACCACATGGAGTTGAGAATGAGGTTTTTTTATAGCTTCCCTTGGGCTTTTTTACTTGAGCTTCCTGTTCCTGGGCAAGAACAAGTATTCTATTGGCTGTTGTCAGACTCCCATGGAGTCATGTAAGGGTTATGTAGGGGTCATAGCTGGCTCTATAGGCAGAAGAGGAAATGCGAATCCTAGGCGTTTGTCTGAGCTAAGTTTGGTTGAAGTTTGCTGGGGGTGGTGCAACGGAAAGGGTGTTTGGTGATTCTTATTGTGGCTGAAGGCTAATTCTATCTTCGTTCAGATCTTGCTGCAGGGGATTTCAAAATATCCTGTCTTGAATGGATTTCTGGCTGCAGTATCTGCTCTGCCTATGAATAGAGCTTCCTAGATACTTGGCTTCTTTCAGTAAGTTCTTTATCTCTTAAATGCTGATATCTGCTGAGTTCTATTAAGAAAAATAGGGGCTGCTTTATGTCTCCAAGAGCATGTTTCTCCATTCCTCCTTTAGGGAAATATAATATTCTGCCTTTTTAATATTTCCTAAAATATTTCATTTTTCTAGAAGGGGGACAGGTGCTAACTTTCTACAGGAGGAAGGAGGAAAAGTACCAAATAGTGCCTCCCACCACCAGTCCTTGGAGCTTTGCTGATACAATGTCAGTATTGTATAAACTTCCTTGATTTTTAATTTATTTTTAAAATCTACGGATCCTGATACCGCTGCAAATTTGCCATTGGAGATGTTAGGAAGTTCCTTTTCTCCACCATCCGAGCATCCTCTGAAAATGTGGCAATGCTGACCTTTTTAATGAAATATTCTGCTTCAGTAGCTAAAAATTGCTAATTGGTTAAGGGCAAGCAAGGTGTAGGATTGCCAGACACGTTGACAAGCATCCACCAGCAGGTAGGCAATTTTCTTTGGAAGGGCACAAAACAAAATAAGAGAAATGTTTGCTGATTACCATTGTGGTTTGGAAAATATTATTCAGATAAATGAGGTATCAGTTTAGGGGCTCTGATCAAGGTGTTCAAAAACTGTTTATTAAAAAAACCCAGTCTCTCCTCAGCTCTCATGTGCAGCAGTTAAATGGAACCTGGTAGTCTTCACATGTTCTGCTTGTGAAGTTCCTATTCGCCATCTTCAGAACTCAAATATTTGATATAGATGGCTCCAAATTTGTGATCTTCAAACACATTCGGATCAGCAGATGGATTGGCTAATCTTCTCATCCCGGAGTGTCAAATAGTCCTGCTATTTCCCGGCACTTCAGATTAGTTATCCCCATAATCCCTTACCAGATTAACCACTAACCAGAGATGGTTATGGCCGCCAGAGTTCCAAACATTTTGAGAGCTCCACATTTCTCCCTTAATCTGATCCAGTTGGCTTTGTCTTAAGCAATTATGACCAATAATTGTATCCTGAGGGCATATGTTTTAAAGTCATCTACCCGTTTGAGACTAACTAATTGCTCTTTATTTTGATGGCAACCAGCGAGTACCATTCATGTGCCAATATCTTACAATAACCAGTGAAATGACCCTCATTAGAAAGAGAAAGATTTAAGCAATCCCGCGGGGGAAACAATTTTATAGCCTGTTTAGCATCTCCTATAAAATGCAATTAGAAACTCTGAGTCAACCAAACCCTCTTTGCAAATCTTCAGTCCTCATTTTCCATACAGTGTTGCCCCGGGTTTTATTTCCCCTGTGATGCTTGAATGCTCTAACATTTATGTGGACTGGCGCTTACATTTCTTGATAACCCAGAGGTCAAATACTGCAAATGATCCTTGTCATGGGAAGGAATGTTGGAATTGACTTCTAACCCAGGCTATGTTTTTGCGGAGGAGCTAAAAGCTCAGCTCTTATTTCTCAGACTGTTAAGCTAGCGTTTTTATGAGTCTAGATAACATTTTTAGTAAGGCAATATTTGTGAAGGCTCTGGATGCTGGGAATAGCGTCCGTCCCCCCCCCCCCGTGTAGAATTGGAACCCTCACACTGGCTTTAGCAAGGGAGTAGAAATATAGCAGGCATAATAGAGGTCCTTTATGTGAAGATGAGGAAAAAGTATAATGGAGGGCAGACTTGGAAAAGTGACTGGAAGCGTCAGCTGGTACAGGACGGGGAAGCTCACCTTCAGAGCATGTTAGCCAGGACAGAACTGTCTTTTGCAAGTTAGCATCTGAGGTCAATCCAAGAAGCTGCCATTTATCTTTCAACTCCTGCTTCAAAAAAATGACTGTTTAGGTTGATATGCCAGATGTGTTCAATAACTTGGCATTCAATATTGCTGAACTGAGTGTGACTTTCTTCTAACTAACCATAGGATGATGTTAAGAGTTTTTTATTTTATTTTTTTATTTTATTAGACAGCGCTTAACTCCTTTCCCCCTTGATTAATTCTTCGATTAAGAATCCCCCCCCCTTTTTAAAATTTTTATCAAAACTGTATGTTTATTTGGTGTGATACAGGGAGTCCTCGACTTACCACAGTTCATTTAGGGACAGTTCCAAAGGCATTGAAAAAATTGACTTATCACCATTTTTCACACTTTCAAGCATTGCAGCATCCTCCTCTTCGTCAGGAGATCAAAATTTAGATACTTGGCAACTGGTTTGTATTTATGACGGTTGAGTGTCCCGGGATTGTGTGATCCCTTTTGTGACCATCTGACAAGTTGTCAGTGGAGAAGCCAGATTCACCTAACAACACCTAACTAACTTAACAATTGCAGTGGCTCACTGAATAGCTGTGGCAAGAAAGGTCATAAAATGGGGCAAAATTCACTTAACAACTTTCTCATCTAGCAACTGAAATTTTGGGCTCAATTTTGGTCGTGAGTCGAGGACTACCTGTACTGCTAGCCATATTATAGCTGGGCTGCAAACAATCAGAGATGGCGATTCCTGTGCTCCTTATTGCCATCTAGTGGTCATCAAAATATTTGATATACGTTCTACTCATCTGTGGTCTTCTTTGTGATAAGGCCCAAATATGATAACACAAGATCAGTACTTCGTGCTATATTCTTATTAAGTATGCATAATTCAATAACTGGTCAGGATATGGCATGAAATGCCCATAAAATGCAATGGATTATATTTGCTGCAAAAGAGGGGAACAAGCGGATCTTCAGATTTCAATTCCCATCAGTCTGAGGCAATATGGTTAATGGTAAAAGATGATCCAGAGATGTCTGGAGTGCCACAGGGTCCACCCCAGATTTAGAATACAGATTTGGGGAGAAACATTTACTCAGAGATGCTATTGAGATGCTATTGTCCAAGCCTAGCTTTGGCAGGAGCCTTTCATCAGAATAGAGCTACTTGTCTTCATACGATCTCTGTACAAGATGCCAAGAGAGGAAAAGCATGCCACCCATGGTTTCTGGAATACTTCCGAACCTCTTTTCCAGCTGGGTTAAAAAGGGTATTTTCTTCCTTCGTGTCTCATCCAGCTGTGCATATTGTGGACTGGGAAGCAAAGGGAAGGTAGCATAAACCCTGCCTCATAGGACTGGGACAACGGACCACGGCCAACTCGCTACAGACAACTTGCTGTGGGATGACTCGCCACAGGACAATTCAACAAATACAAAAGTTAAGTTAAGTTATTATGGAGAATACTGGTTCCTTGGAAGATGGTTCCTGTAAACTCATCTTAAATCTTGCTGGTTTTGAACAACAAACTTTTTAAAAAAGCAATAATTTACTGTAATTGCCATCTTCTGCTAAAAAGCAGCACAGGCACATGAGAGGAAAAATTCTGCCCATAATGAATGCATTTTAATGTCAAAGAGCTTCAGAAAAGGAGTGAAAGTGCATTTATTTTAACCTAGTCATTTGTGCCCCAGCAAAAAAGAGTACAAAATGTTATTGATGTACTGCGGTTGATGAAAACGTTTTTCTTTCTGAACAAACTAAGGCCAAAAACACATGGAGAGACTTGGTCCTTGCATAGACACAATGTTTTTTTCTTGTAATGTTAGCAGATATATTCACCTGAACACAGATAGGCAGTTTCTGCATGCATACATATATTTACATATAAAATTAGCCATTAATCAAACAATTACCTTTGAACTTAAGGTGAGATACAGACGTTGTGCTGCAGACATATTTATTTAGTTTTCCATTTGTGGTAATTGTAAAAGGAAAATACCACAAAACATGTACAGGACATTGACAGCAGGAATAGCAGGGCAAAAATGTTATGGATAGACTTTCTCCATTTCTGAGAAGAGAGGCAAAAGAAAAAGAAGCAAACAGAATAACACTCTAAAAAATGAAATGTTCAGATAGAAAGTTGTCTCTTTGGGTCTGATTGGATTAACTCTCTACTACTCCCTATCCCAACCCAATTTCCTCAAGACTGGCTTAAATTTGTTTTAAGATTGGCTTAAATTGATGGGCTACAATTGCAATAATCCCAGCCATTATTGCTTTTAGACATGCAGCTCAGATAAATCTTGATAGCCCCCAACTGGAGAAACATGATCTATAGATTTCAGCTGATAAATGTCAAATCTATTTTGGAACTGCATTACATTTACCTACATCTGCACTCAAACATCTGCACTCAGGACATTCGGCTTTTGCAGATTCTGAAACGGAGGTTCTTTCTCATGTATCACTCATTTTGGAGGAGTAAACAATCTGCTGTCCTTTCATTGGGTTGTCCCACCTGTTCTTCTGGAGAAGTAAGTTTTAACTGGTCTTCTCCCACATCCTGAGATGGGACTGTGCTAGACATTGGCTGGGGTTCAGGCAGCATGATAGGTTTTCCAGCATGCATTGAATTCTCTAAATAAAAGACATCAGAAGGTTGATCCACCAATGGGTCTCCAGTACTAGATATATGCTGTTTTAACCAATTTCCAAAGCATGGTGTCCACCCAAACCCTTGGGTTGCATGGTTACCCTTCCTATCAATTTCACTAACAGCTTCATTTCTTATGCCTTGTGGTTGTGGAAACCTTAAAGTTGCCCTTTCAGACTCTCTCCTGGGTTGATTTACCTCCACGATATGAGCAAGAACAGTATGTCCATCCCCTCTGATACTATTCTGAGAGCAACGTATACCCTTGGAAAGAAATAATCCAGTTTCATAGATAGTATCATGGTCACTTGTTTGGCCTAATAGAGAATTGGAGCATGGAGGACTCATCTCTAGGTCTGCTACTTCTTCCCCAAAGTCACCTGGATTTTCTCTGTGATTAGACTTCAAAGAATTGTTCCAGTGATTAGACTGGATGCCAGCTAGGTATGCAGGACGTCTGGCATACAAGGCATGGCTGCCTTCTGGATAAGTTGGACTACTTTTTTGTTCCCATGAAACCACCTTGAATTGAGGTGCCATTCTCAAAGGTGCCAGTATATTTTCACTTGCCCCTGGGGACTCACCTGCACAGCAAAAATAGTTGACAGGTTGAGAGGTGATGGTTTCATGTTCTCTTGGATATATACCTGTATTCGGATAATTTCTCCTTCCAGGAGCATTACTATTTGAAATGGGTGCACTGATATGTATGGCTCTCCATGTATCTTCAGCATATGTTGGGTTTCTTCTGATGTTTGAGGAGTATGTATTAAAGTATGATGAAGTTTCTTTGGGAGCAGATGGGTCAGCCATTTCGGGGGACCATGTATCTCTTTCATCATAAGGTGATCTTCCTTGGAAAGGATTACTAGTTTGTGGTGGAGGGTATGGTCCAGGGTATGGTGGATTCTTCTCTATGTGTTCATGTGTATTGCTTATATGATAGGGAACATTTTCATAATGTTCTGAACCATGAACTGGAGAATGTTCTGGAATATGTCTGTTAATTTCCTCATATGGCCAATTGTCTCTTTCATTGGTTGGTTGTTCTGTATGATAGCTGGGATTTATATGGTGCTTGCTTGGATTATAGGGAGGATTTTGGTATTGTATACCGGGATCAGCCAAATCTTTTTCATGGGGCCATATCTTTTGCCTGGAATATACTTCGTTCTCCTGCTGAATGCTTCCATGATATTCACTCCTGTGCATTTGATCCGAAGGCAAAAGGGGTGAATAAGATGGCCTTTCTCTTTGCCCTAGAGACTCTGTTGTAGGGAAGATCTCTTTGTCATCCCAAAGTCTGGAGTGAAAGGAAGGAGCATGCTGCCTGTAAGAATTCTTATTGGAATAAGAAGCATGTCCCCTCTGATGAAAAGAGCCTGGGGAGTGTGCTGAATTGTATCCTGGAGGACTTTCTTTAACTATCTCTAAATCTTTCTGGTTCCACATTTGGTTTTGTAAAGATGGAAATCGTTCTCTCTGGTGATCCGGATGAATAAAAGACTGTTCGTGCCAATCATTCTTATGGGCTTCTTTTTCAAATGGAGCTCCCCTTGTATCCAAAAATATGTCTTGATGGGATTGACCATTCGACTGTTCTTTTCCAGAAGGATGATACCTATCAGGGTTTTCTTCCACTTTGTTCAGAGAATGGCTTTCTGATGGAGAACTGGGTTGTTTATTACCTCCATATGCAGAATTCTTATTCCACTGAGGCCCTGGATCAGAGCTAGGATGAGCTCTCCAGCTTGATGGATTATTTCCAGGATAATGAAATTTCTCTTGTTGCCTATATGAGTTTGGCCTATTTTTTGCTGTTGGGTGATTACTGTTAATTCTCTGCAGATTAGCTCTGTGAACGCCATTGTCTCTATAAACCCAAGGCTCTTCTGGGTTTTCAGCTGGCATCGATGGATTTCCTCTAGAAACTAAAGTGTTATGTCTTGAATTACCAATATCTGGGTTGGGTTTATAAATATATGTACCACGTCCCCTGGGTTGTTGACTACCTGAAAAAAAGTTGTGAAAAGCATTGGTATTTGTAGACCTAGGTCTAGAATTTGATTGATCAAAGCCATTCTGGGCGGCTTCATTTTGTCCTGACATATGATCAGTAGGAGAAGGGGTTGGGATTCCGTTTCCACTAACAATTTTTTTTGAAAGACCTGGAAAGTTGGCCTCGTTATTTGTCGTGCTGATCCCCAAAAGAGTAGCATTCCCTCCATGGCTGGCTGGAACGGTTGAATTGGTGTCTGAAACTGTTGAGTTTGTGTTAGGATCTGATGCTGGATTCTCTTTAGGGGGTTCTTTTTCTTTGGGTTTCTCAAAGTCTTGTTCAAACATCTCTTCAGAATAATAAGGAGGCCGATTTCCTAACCCGTGGTAGCCATATCCAAAATACGGGGTCTATAAATGCAAAGGACAAAATGAAATGGTATAAAATAATCTTATCTTAATCAGGTGTTTCTGATTGTCCTAAAAAGCCAATCATTCTAAAGAGATTTAAACTCTTTTATATAGTTCTATAATTACGATAAAATAAATATGATTCAATGTGTGGCAAACTTAAGAACTAGCAAACATTAAATATGGTGATGTGTGCAACTGTGGTATAATCAAATTCTCTTTGAAAACCATGGTAATTCTTCTCAAACTATGCCTCAATTTTCCTTTATTTATTTTATTATTGAGACTTATATGCCACCCTTCTCCTGAAGGACTCAGGGTGGCTTACACTCCATAAAAACACACAATGAAAAAGTTAAAACAATATTAAACTCGAATTTTCTCAATAATAAATTTAAATTAAGGCAAACAAATTTAAAACACTAAATTTAAAAACTCAGTCCAGGTTGGCTTGCTGGAATAGCCAAGTCTTCAGATTGCGGCGGAAGGATCGGAGGTCGGGGGCCGTCCGGAGTGCCAAGGGCTTTACTCGTTGCTCATATATAGATTAGTGCATTTAATCGTTATACTTACCCCTTCTTCGCTGACAGGTGGCTGTCCAAATGGCATATGCTAAGGAAATGAATAAATAAGTCAGGAAGGATTGGGGAAATACAGGATAGAAGCCTTAAATAGCTATGGAATAATAACTCAATCCCAAGGGTGTTTTTTTTTTCAAGAGGCAATTGGATTTTCTGGTTTTTCTATGACGATGTTTCACTTCTCATCCCAGAAGCTTCTTCAGCTCTCAGAGCTGAAAGAAAAACCAGAAAGTCCATTTGCCTCTTGAAAAAGCATCCCTGGGACAACCATAACCTGGATGACGGAGAATCTCCATAGACAATAATAACTCAATGTTTATCAGTCAAGTATACTTATTAAAGACCTATCAAGAACCAATTCAGTCCAGTGGTTAAGGCACCAGGCTAGAAAGCAGGGGACTATGAGTTCTAGTCTTTCCTTAGGCATGAAAGCTAGCTGGATGATTTGGGGCCAGCCCCCTTCACTTTTAACCTAACACACCTTATAGCCAGGGGTGGGTTTCTACAGGTTCGCACCTATTCGCTAGAACCGGTTGTTAACTTTCTAAGCAGTTCAGAGAACCAG
>JANHFR010007249.1:176980-190157 GCA_032468015.1 Mimophis mahfalensis | reverse complement strand
GGAGGAGGAGGAGGAGGAGGAGGAGGAGGAGGAGGAGGAGGAGGAGGAGGAGGAGGAGGAGGACTGTACATAACCCTGAATTCCTGGAGGAATACAACTGGAGATGTAATTCATCAGTTGTCTTAATGTATGGCAAAGCAAAATAGGGCTGTTTTATAACTACAGTATTGCAGAAAAATTCGATGCCATGCTAGAAATGCTTACTTAAAAATCATCTAAAAGCATTTGGAGGGAAGACAATATTTGCTCAGAGTTCTACTTTGAAAAACATGCTGCACCCCGACTTTCACATAAAATAAAATCCCTCTATTATTGTACTTATTTTAACGGCCAGTAGATGGCAGAATAGTGCAAGCTCGTGAACACTGCTAAAGTCTGGCTGTATTTTTCCTTAGAACATAAGGCACATCATGTACAGACAGTGGAGTCAAAAAATCTACACCTGTCAAAGGACACGGTGTAAATACTTCAAGGAGAGCATGGCAACCTCAAGGACAAAATCACCCCTTGAATTGGAACTGTAGTGCCATGGCAAAGTCATCCTAATTGCTACCCAGCTTGCCATACCATACATTCTGCAAGTTTTACATTCAAGATAATGAGACTCTCATTAGAGTCTCAGAGAGATAATGTCAAGTGTTACAGAATGGAGTGTTCCTAGCTGGCCGGCTAGCCCTGACCTTTGTCAAGTTATTCTAAGCAATTTATCCTCCTTTTAACAGTGCTAAAAAGTAAATGTGAAAAGTCCCAAAGGTGCATTTTTCAAGAGGCAACTGGACTTTCTGGTTTTTCTTTGAAGACATTTCACTTCTCATCCAAGAAGCTTCTTCAGCTATGACTGGATGGTGAGGGGAATGGAAGGATTTATACTCCTTGCAAACAGCTGGACATTTGCATGCTTTTAACAAAGGCAGAACCTTGTCGACTCAAAGGATTAAAACACCCAGGCAGAAACTGAGCAATGTGGTATATGAAGTACAGAGCAGTGAGCCAAGTTCAGATCTATAATAAAATAACAGAGTTGGAAGGGACCTTGAAGATCTTCTAGTCCAACCTCCTGCTCAGACACAAAACCCTACACTACTTCAGAGAAATGGTTATCCAATATCTTCTTAAAAACTTCCAGTGTTGGAGCATTTACAACTTCTGGATGCAAGTTGTTCCATTGATTAATTGTTCTAACTGTCAGGAAATTTCTCCTTAGTTCCAGGTTGCTTCTTTCCTTGATTAGTTTCCATCCATTGCTTCTTGTCCTTCTTGTCCTCAGGTGCTTTGGAGAATAGCTGGATTCCCTCCTCTTTGTGGCAGCCCCTGAGATATTGAAACACTGCTATCATGTCACCCCTAGTCCTTCTTTTCATCAGACTAGACATATCCAGTATCTGTACATTGGGGAAATGAAACAACCACTTCATAAACGCACGGCACAACATAGGAGATCAAATACATCAGGACTAGATTCAGCAGTCTATCTGCATTTAAAAGACATAGGCCACTCCTTTGAAGACAACGAAGTCCATATTTTGGACAGAGAGGATCACTGGTTTAAAGAGGCCCTCTCTGTCAAAATTGAACAGCCCTCTCTCAACAGAGGGGGAGGGATATGACATCATCTATCTCCAATCTACAACACAGTCCTTTCAACAGTTCCAAAAAGGCTCCACACACATTTGCACCACTCAGGTGACCCTGATGACACAGATAAACCTCTGGTGACTTAATGACTCTCTAAAAAGAATGCAAATGTACATCCCAAATTATCACCACTGGTTTGGCCAAACCAGGCTGAACTGGTAGGATACCACTACTGGATATAACATAATGTAAATTCCAAGCCATATTCTCTCTCATTGATCCAGCTGTGTATGATAACCAAAATTATTAACCCAATTTATCATATGCTCTGGCAACTTACCTTCCTCCTGTGTTTTGGTGTGCCTCCCGCCCTGTCCCATATCCCATATTTTGTAACAATCACCCTCTGTGGTTTTGAATAGACTATGGTAGGATGCTGTTCTATAAAATATAGTATCTTGCTTATTACCCACAGAAGACAATATTTGCTCTCCAAAACATCCTAAATAAACCAAATGACTGAGCAGCAAACACAAGTCATTTACAACATAAAGACTGCAACAGTCACCATGTAGGACAAACAGGCGCAATCATTAGCAAAGCACAGCCATGAACCCCAGCTAGCAATCAGAAGACATGTTGAAAACTTCTTAATTTCCCAATACGTGGATAGACTTAACCCTAATTTCAAATGGGAAATTCTGAGCATCCAAGCCAAACCCAATCCAAAAATGCTACAGAGTTCCTGGAAGCCTGTCAATCAAACACAACGGCATCAACACAGAGATAATCAACATATACAGCCGTTCAAGAGACAATCAAAGACCCAAAAAGTCTGCAAGAAAGCCACCAAGCTCAGAGAGCACCAAAGACCCCACACAATCCCATTCATATAAAAATGGATTTTAAAAAAAGAACAAACTACATACTCAATTCATATTCAGAGAATAAGATTGATACTAGTGGTTTTTGTTTTTATTTTTGTGTGGGTTTTTTTACCGTTTGGGGGTATTCTTCAAATATTGCCAGTCATGGAGTTGTTTTTAGCACTCATGCATGAGTCCTAATAAATAAGAGAAGCATTGTTTTTTTTTTTAATTAAAAACAAAGTGGCCATGACAAAAACCTTGTTGGCAGAAGCACCTAATGGTGTCAGTAATGAACAACACGCAGCCCCCAGAACCTTGTGTGTCCCCTTTCCTCCAATTAAAGTGATCTTCTCCTTTTTTCTTTTTTCTTTTTTTTTGGTAGCACAGGACAGCACTCAGTCAAGAGAGTATTATGTTTAAAAACTGGATTTAAAGCTTTTTCAAAAGATCACTAAGCCTCTGCATTTATAAGCAGCTTATAAAGATCTTACAAGTGCTATGGTCAGGCATTCATGGACAGATAGCTCTGTGGAAAGCAGGCTCCCTTTTATCCCAAAACCAAATAAGTATGGAAGGCAGCCATCAGAGCAAAAAGCAGAATAGATCATACCCACAACAAAAACAAAAAATATTTATTTATTATCCATTCGTTTGTTCCATTTCTGTAGCTACTGATCTCAAGCTAGTGGCTCTGGGTGAGGAAAATTGTTTCAGGAGAAAGAAAGGGCTGTGTTAAAACAGGAATAGCTAAGGATTACATAAAATTTCAAGAGGCTCGGCCTGGAAATAAGAGAGAGGCAATGTCACAAGGACATGACAGAAAAACATGATTCTCCTGGTGCATGTGAGGCAAGTGAGCATACTAAGCTGGCATCTAGGAAATGGCTGCCTGCAGAAACCACTATCCTATGAACTGGTTTTGACTGTTTCTCTAGGGCTGTGGTCCATTTCAATTTGACATTTAAAATGACTTACTTCCAACCATTGTTCCATTTTGCTGGCTACTGTACTTCTATCATTTCAAAGAGCTTGGTGGTCTGAGATCCTAAGCCCATCAACGTCTATTCGTATTTGTGTAAGCCTGCTTTAGGTTGAAGTCTGAAGGGAACAGGGAAATATGAAGCCTCTCACCAACCTAGTGTGATACTCAGCTGTACAGATGCCACCCGAGGACCCCTTTCTTCCATAGCTTTTCTTACCCGTTAAGAAAAGAAAGACAGAGCAGAACCTGAAGCCTTTTTCACTGCTCCATTGGGTTTGGAGAGGCTCTCACAGAGATCCCCAGGAGTGTGAAGGAAACTCCAAACTTTAAGGATTAAAAGGTAAAAGGTAAAGGTCTATGGAGACCCTCAGTCATCCAGGTCATAGTTGTCCCAAAAGTTTTCAAGAGGCAAATGGATTTTCTGGTTTTCCTTTGAAGATGTTTCACTTCTCATCCAAGAAGCTTTTTCAGCTCAGAGCTGAAGAAGCTCCTTGGATAAGAAGCAAAACATCTTCAGAGGAAAACCAGAAAGTCCAGTTGCCTTCTAAAAAAGCACCTCTGGGGTAAAAGGCAAAGATTTCCCCTGCCAGTCGTATCTAGTAAGGGGTGGTACTATTTCCATTTTTTAGCTGAGGGAACCAGCATTGTCTGTAGACACTTCACTGTGATCATGTGGCCAGCATGAGTGTACACCGAAAGCCCACAGATTGATGCTACCTTCCCACAGAAGTGGTACCTATTTATCTACTTGCATTTACATGCATTCAAACTGCTAGGTTAGCAAGAGGCAGGGCAAGTAATGGAAGCTCACTCCATCATTCGGTACTTAGCTCTTGAACTACCAAACTTCTGGTCAACAAGCCCAGCCACTCATCTACTGCACTAGGGGTGGGTTTCAGCCAGTTCGGGCCAGTTCGGGTAAATCGGTTGTTAATATGCCATCTGGTTCACTGAACCGGTAGATAGAATGACTGGCTGGCACTGCCCACCCTGCCCCACCCCTCCCAGGACTCTCCATGCAGCACAGGTAAGTGCAGGACATGTGCAGAGGCTCTGGAAGGGCAAAACCCGGCTCTTCCAAAAGTCCCAAAACGAGCTATTTTTGGCCCTCGGCTTTTCCTGGAGCCTGGGAAGTGTGAAAACCAGGCCTCCCGGAAGTCATGGAAGGCCCGAAATGGGGCTATTTCTGGCTATTTCCAGTTATTTCCAGCCCAAAAGATTGGGGGTGAATGGAATATAGTAGTAGAAGCAGTGGAGAGATTCAGCCGGTTTGCACAGGTTCAGGTGAACAGGTTGTTAAATCACACCACCACCACCACCACCCGCTATCGAAGTGGATCCTGGGTGCTACACTGTGCAACAAGAATGGGCAACAAAGCAGGTGGCACGAGGGAAGGAGGAGGCCGCTTTCCCTCTTTCTTCTCCCTGGTCCTCCACCTTCCCTTGTACCAGCCGCTCTGTTTCCCATTTCTTCATTGCTCAGGTTCCACTTTGATAGCCAGGGAGGTATAATTTAACAACCAGTTTACCCAGGATCAGGTTGGCCGTTGTGGGAGGATCGTCCCACATGTGTAGCAGTCCTGGAGAAAGGAGATGGCCCATACCTCCCATGACAGCCATCCTGACTCTGAGTGAACCAGTTATTAAATTATTTGAATCCTATCACAGAGTAGAAGGCATGGCTGGTTTTGCAATACATTCTACTAAAGGACTGATAATCTTAGCAACAAACCATCACAATACAGAAGATGATCACAACCAATTCCAAGTTCTAATGCCAGTTTGGCTTCACTAGAGATTAGTTGGCCACCCACAGATGTGGTTTGGTTTGGAATAGAAAATTGCGGTTTGGCGTAGTAAATTAATATATACAACCTGGGTGGTTTGATTTTTGTTTTCCTTTTCTTTTATGTTCAAGGAATCTTAACTTAGAACTTCAGAGTTAGGATTCAAGTCCTGCCTTTCTTTTTCTTCGAGAAAAAGTTTGAATTATTTTGTGCAATATTCTCAGGGTAGCATTTTAGCTGGTTTTCTTTATTCTTTCTCTTCAAATCAACTCACATCTCAATACAGATATGTCAGAATATTCTCTTGCAATTTTTCTGGGAACTCAGCAGGCAAACGATTCCAGATGTCCATCCTTTGTTAGAAAATACACACTCTCTATTAGGTTACAGGAGTCTCTAGTGTGGGTGATAAATTCAAATTTTCTTTCCTGCAAGAGGCATTATAAAACTGAGGAATACATGAGGGAAATTTCATTGGCCCAAAAAGCTGTTAAAGAGCCATGTGCCAGCTGGTCTCAGTCCATATTAAACTAGAGACTTCAGTGGAAGTGATGGGGGACACAGGGGAGGAAAGAAACAAAGAGTGTAAAGTTCTCTGCCACTCATGCTAATGTCAGCACAGATTATCTTGGTTTTTTGCTTGGGGAAATGCAAGTCTAAAAACAGATGTGATGTTATTCATCCATTATTAATCACAAGTGTCCTCTCTAATTTTGTAAATTGTCCACAGAGGGTAAATGTCCAAGCAATGCAAACTCTGGCCATTATGTTCTTGCATAGGATGTCACCCTGCAAATGTGGGGAGACGTAATATTGTGCTGTCATGACCATGTTTCAGTATTTTGGTGTTGAAACGGGTGCCTAGGATAAAGAGTCCCCGTTTAGGTAGAAACTGTGATATGAAGGACGAAAGATTGAAATATTTGCTTCTCTTGCCATCCTAATCCGCTGTTCCATTACCAGTCTGCAGGTAGCAACCAAAGTATTGTTTTGTTAAAAACAAGGCTAACAGTTTGCCCTTTTTAGTGGATTTTTTAAAAATAAAAGAGTAACCTAGTTCCAGGAGTCCCTGCAGGTTTGTCCAACCACAAGTTAACTAGGCCTGGCTTTGTGCACTTGGACTCTCATTTTAATTGTATATGATGAGAGGAAAGCTTCATGATCCTATCCAGGGATGGGTTTGCACCGGTCTAACAACCGGTTTGCTATGGACATGCATTTGGCATGCGTGCATGTGCCACACGTGTGCTGTGCACACATTCCATATAGGCTAGGAAACAGCTGATTGGTGTGTTGGTGCGCCTGTACTATTTTTCCGCTCTACCACAGCTCAGCTCCTTTTCCAGCGCAAATGGAACACACGGGCATCCACACAGAAGTGTGCGTGCTACGCATGTGTTCCATTTGACTAGAGAACAGCTGAGATGCAGGAGAGCCACAAAACAACTGATTGGCGCACCTGAGTAATTGCTGGCTCTGCTGTATCTCAGCGGTTTCCTAGCCTTAGGATAGCCAAGAAGCATGAATGGGCAGGTGGGCCTACTTTCACTTGCCTCTGGTGATGCTAACAACCTGTTCACCGAACTTGGCCAAGCCGGTAGAAACCCACCCCTGATCCTATCTATTAATGCCATCATCCAAATTACATTCTTATACCCTCTATCATATGGCAAAATTTGAGTTGCTACAGCATAACGCAAACTATCCCTTATAGATTTCTATGATCATTAGGCGGACTTCCCATTGCCTCCTTTCTAGGGCTGAGAAAGAATGATAGGCCCAAGGTCACCCAGTTGATTTGTGCCTAAGGCAGGACTAGAACTCACTGTCTCCTGATTTCTAGCCTGATGCCTTCACTGCTACTCCAAACTCTTTTCTACACATGGGCCTTCTTACACATAGGGCCAGCAGGTGGCAGCACCTACCTAATCTTAGTTTATTGTGGAAATGATGGAGGAGTAGCCCTGAAGGGGGTGGGGGGAACGGCACCTGACACCTATTGGTAGTCTTGAAGAAACTGATGAGTTGGTGGGGGGAAAGCACCCAGCAGGGAATGCTAAACAATTCGCTTCCACTGCAATTCTCAAAAGCTGATCTTGCGTTGCCTTGCCTTTGTTTACACACAGAGTGATGGATTCTATTACATAAACTGGACGATCAATAGAAATCTACTCTCTCTTAGTGTACAGATAGAGTGGAAATTATTGCCCTATTGCATGTGTCATTCCTGGGTTTCTGCAATCCATCAGCAATTAAGAGTGATGATGTGAGATTGAACCTGCTGAGGCAATTGTCCATGTTGAACGCTAGCCAGCATAGCTAGCATTCGATAATTTCAGCCTTGCAACTGATGTGAGGTCGGTGGATCAAAAAAACTGAGACCAGGAACTTGAGGCTTCAGGCCCAAAACTGAAGATCTTTTATTTACAGATATTTACAGCAACATCTTAGAGAAGAAGCAGAATACCAGAGTAAGAAAGGACTGGAAGTGACTGGAAGCAAGAACAAGCATGCAAGCCTGCCTTATATAGGCTAGCATAGCCGTTGGTGAACAAGTGCATAATGGCAACATTTAGGCGCGAAACCCAGGCTTCTTCCAGACAGCTAAGTGAGTGTGGTGTGACTCCCAGGCAGCCATCTTAACTCATATAATACATACATTTGAAATCAATTAATGAATACAAAAAATGTTAACAGTCCAATTCTGTTCTAAACACGGAGCTGCTGTTTTGCTGAATCAGGTTGAACCCTGCGGGTGTCCTTTAAAAGTCATGTCCTTTAAGGAATATGTCACATGTATTTCTTACGGTGATGTTCAAGTGTTTCTTTTGTTATTTTTAATATTACATTAGGCTTGCATTAAAATCAACAAATTGCTTGATGATTGGGATGGCCTAGTTTATTATCCGTTGTGTTCAGCTCAGCCATGGGAAATTTCACATTGCTGTGTGGCTGGCGAACTGCTTCTTCAAAACAACTGCTACAATGAACCTAGTTCATCTGCCTACTATCGAGTAATTAATAAACTAATATGTTTCATGACAATTGTAAATTTCCTATTAAGTTACTATATTCTTTTATCCACCATGAGTTTATTTTTATTCCTGTCCATAGTTACTGATTCTGGTTTTTTAATGCTTTACTATATGCCTCACAATAGAAGTTAAATGTGAAAAGTGAAGTTAAATGTGAACAAAGACACAGACACACAGACAAACATACACGGACCTCTGAATTTCATCCCCATTCAAACTGAGGAAACCAATATTTCCAAGTGAAATGTATCATGCAATGACACTGTGACACCCATATCTTGAGGTTTTTTAAACCGCCCGATGAGGCTCTTGCGCTTTTATTTTCGGAGGTCATGTGGCGTGTCCTGTCTTTTACCGCTCAGCCATCTCTGTAGTCAGTCATCAATCCTAGGAGAAAACATCAGCAGGCAACCTTTCTCCAGGGCCTTTTTTGGAGTGAGAAGTAGAAGAACCACTGAGAATGGAGAACAGAGGTGGTATTCAGCCAGTTCCAACAGGTTCCGAAGAACCGGTAGTGATAATTTTGAGAACCAGCAAATACCACCTCTGATTGGCTGACACTGGCAAATACCACCTCTGATTGGCTGATAGCATAGCCACGCCCACTAAGCTGTACCCACAGAACCGGTAGTAAAAAAAATTGAATCCCACCACTGATGGAGAAACCTATAGCATGAAAACTACCATTCACTTTCAGCCATCTCCCAATAACAAGAAATGCTCACGACCTTCCCCAGTATTCTAAGCGGAGAATGAGTTGGCTAAAAAGCCTCATGAGTAAAAGGAAGACATTTTAAGAACAAGGAAGATTTTGGTGCAATTATTAATGTCTATCCCGAGGCTGCGCATAGCATCAAAGCTGCTTTATGAAGCCATGTTCTCTCTTCTTCAACCCACTCCGAGCTTTGAAACTGAAGCAGGGTTGTTTGTTGTCCCACTTTGCTTTGTTCCCTATCACCACAAGTCTTTCATGTGACAGTAGCTGAAAAAGGACTTCCGCACGTCATTGGAAACATTTTCAAACTCTTTCCATCTGTTGGAAAGATGGTGCTGACTCTTCAGGATCTTCTGGGGTAGCAGCATACAGGATTTACTTTTGTCTATTGTCCCGTTTGTCTATCACTCCGACTGCTCTTGGTCCAAGAAACTCTACCCTAGATCATACCCATCTGTCTTTCTCTCAGTGTAAAGTGCAAGGAACTTGTGCTACCTTAGTCTCCTTCTGGTAGGCTGTGATTGGTTAGATGCTAGGCTTGTCCTCCAGCCAGTGGTGGGATTCAAATAATTCCCACCACTGGTTCGCCAAAAATAAGACTATCCCTTATAGATCCCAAAAAAGCTTTTGCTGCACAGGGAACATGCTATTCTCATCCATCTCTGTTGTCCAGAGCAGCAGCAGCTGCTTCTCTCAGTTTGGCTGCTCTTGCTGGGAGAGCAGATTACAATTTAGGATCTGTCAGCCGCTGCTTTGGGTCCTTTAAGACCCATCTGGAAAGTGCTGCCTGGGCGGGGCCAGCCAGGGGTGATATTTGCCAGATCAGTGAACCACCCTAAATTATTGTCACCGGTTTGCCTGAACTGGGCCAAACTGGCAGAATATCACCACTGTCTCCAGCCAGGTGTATTTCATTAAATAAATCTGCTTCATTCAACATCACCCTGGTGAGATTTCTCAGAGTAGGAATGTTCATGCACATACATCAAATATTTTCATCTCCATCACTCCAAGTACTGGAAGCCGCAGATGAGGGCTCAAGGTGACATGAATACCTCTTTGACAATATCTGTGTTAGCTTCAAGTGCAAAGCAGAGGCCCTCATCAAGGTACAGCCTCACACGGGCCTCATACAGTACTCTAATTCATATTTTGTTCATAGTACAATACATGGAAACATCACATCGGCCGAAGCTTGTTTTTTTCCACGTAATGCCAAAGAGATGATTCAAAAGCCTAATTGATTGCAGCATGGAAAGGAAAAAAAGATTTTAATTATCACTTGCTTTTTAAAAGCATGTTTCACCTAATTTGGTGGATTTGGGTGCTGGGGTCTACCTTTGAAAATGGATGAAATGGACCTCCGTTTCGCAGCTCTTCTATGAAGTACCATTCCCAGCACCATTTCTCTCGACCCTATTTTAAAAACCTGGAAGCTCTTTCTGTTTTTGATACTTGCAAACTAGAGTGGGCAATTGTTGTAAAACCTCCTGCTACCAGCTCCTGCCCCTCCTGTTACTGACCACCCATAATCCAGAGCCAAAATACTTGCATCATTTCCCTTCTTTGAAATAAGCAGCGGAAGCTTAAAACGGGTTTTAAAAGCAGAAAGCAGAACTCTATATTGAGTAAGACAAAGTTCCTAGAATAAATTCTCTTAGGCTTTATCTGCATTGGGAAATTAGCTGGAGTACAGACGGTATGGTTGGGCAATCTTTCTGAGTGCATGTAATCTGGGGTGATAGCAGGAATCAAAAATTAAAGAAATAAATGGAAAAAAAACCCTCATTTACAAAATGGCCCAAATCTTACACAATTGCTAAGTCTCATGAGAACTTGATAATCTCAGCTGAAATCTCGAAATACTTTGGTGGTGTTCTGAGCCAATCCGCCCAACATTTCAGCTCCTTCTTTGTTTTTAAGAAATGCTGTATAATCAATTGGCCCAAAGGTGCTTTTTCAGGAGGCAACTAGATTTGTTTTTTTCTTTGAAAACATTTCACTTCCCATCCAAGAAGCTTCTTCAGCTCTCTAAAAGAATGCAAATGACCAGCTGTCTACAAGGAATATAAATCCTTCGATTCCCCACCATCCAATCAGAGCTGAAGAAGCTGCATGGATGAGAAATGAAATGTCTTCAAAGACAAAATAAGGAAGTCCAATTGCCTCCTGAAAAAGCGTCTCCATAGACTTTTATAATCAACTAGCTGATAACCTGGCTTTGCTCAGGTATTTATGGCTTCCTGTGACATGCTGCAAGCAGGGAATGCTGCAGCCTACAATTCCCAGCGTTCTTTGCCTAATTTGCATGGCTTGCCTGTATTGGCTGGATATTCTCTGATTTGCATGCCTTGCCATTGTTGCCTTGGCAACTGCAGAGCCCTCTAAACATGTGCAGTACAGTGCGGCTGTGGGTTGGCACTTTGGCAGTTTTTTTAGGGGGCTAGATTTAACAAATGGTTCAGCGTTTGAAACTCAGCTGATTGGTGCAGCAGGGCAAATCAGGTGGGGTTTTTTTGCTTTGCAGCATCACGTGCATGCACAGGGGGCACAAGGAGTACAGGGGTTGTGTGTGCGTGTGGGGAGGGTGGGGAGAGCAGGGGGTGCACACGCATGTGAAGTGGAGCTGAGCTGGGTGACAGCTCACTTGCCAGACAACATGGCTCCATGTGCCACTTTGGGCACACGTGTCATATGTTCACCATCACGGGCCTAAGTGATAGATAAGGCAGCATATGATCAGGAAAAACCCTTTTCTTCCTAAAGCCTTAAGAATTAGTCAGAAGGAACAATCCTGGTTAGATGGACAAGTATTTTCCATTTTTCAGATTTCAAAGTAATATATAGAGCTGCTTTGTATTGGTCAACCACAAATCCCCCTTCAGCCTTACAAAATGTTTTCTCATATTTTACCTGGAGATGCCAAGAACTAGGAGGCAAGGCATGTGATCTGCCAGAGGCTGCAGTCTTTTACAGAAACGGTGCTGAGCAATCAGGAATCAAGCAAAGTATAATAAATGGAGCATATATCTAGAAAGTTATTAGAATTAGAAATGGAGAGTACAGCCTCTAAGTATGGATGGCGATAGCTTTATAGTTGGCACAAAGACCCCCTGTAGAGGAACATCTTCCTTTTTGACCCATTCTGGAAAAGACACTATCTCCTTTTTTGTGTTTATGACACCTATAGAAAAGAGAGGGAAGAGAGAGAAAAGATCCTTTTCTCAGGTGCAATACAAGTAGACATCATGAAATCAATTATATATAAAGTCCTGCACCATGAATCCATGGCACAGTTCAATTCCTGTCAAAAATCCCTCAGCCTCTTTTTCGTGTTGAAGTTCAACCTTGCCCAGTAAACATATCTTTGTCAGCAAAATAGTGATTGCTGGGCTTTATGAATCATTGTTGTTGTTGTTGTATTATTATTATTATTATTATTATTATTATTATTATTATTATTATTATTATTATTATTATTATTATTTTGGTAAGCCAAAGGCATCTGCAATGGGCATAGATACTACATCCTGCGCTTGTCCTTCCTATACATTCTTATCAAACAACAAAAGAGAAAGAATTCAAAATTAAGGCTAGAAATGGCTCAAAAGAAATGGCAGCAAGCTGTAGCTTGCCTATCTGACATGTGCTGAACAATCTTCTTGGAAAATTACTGATAAATTAAAAACCTTGCCTTTTCTAATGCGAGAAGTGTTATGTCTACCTAAGGGAGTCATTTGCCTAATGAGTTATCATAACTCACGATCGCTGTATGGGGCTTGCGATCATCGTGCTGCTGTCATTTTTTGAATGCCATAAGCATTAAAAGAAACTGTTTAGATGCATGTAAAAGAGCTGGAACTCTGCAGTTACCTTTTATTAGAGCAATGCAAGGACAACCTGACTTCCTATGCAGTTGGATTCCTACGAAGTTAGGAAAGTAGCACAGCCTCAGAAGCAACTTACTCTGACTCATCCAAATTTCAGGGTGCGAACAGAAAAAAAGACAGGGCTCCCAATATTTAGCACCGGAAAATCATAAAATGACACTTTGTGTGTGTATATATACCACAGACAAATGCACATTTGAGTTTAAAGGGAGCAGGATGAAATTTGACTCAGGTTGATGAAATTTGACTCAAGGTTGACTCAGCCTTCCATCCTTCCGAGGTAGGTAAAATGAGGACCCAGATTGTGGGGGCAATAAGCTGACC
>JANHFR010007249.1:89889-105238 GCA_032468015.1 Mimophis mahfalensis | reverse complement strand
GGAGGGCAACCGGAAGCCAATGCAGCTCGCGGAGAAGAGGTGTTACATGAGAGTATCGGGAAGCCCCCAATACAACTCGTGCGGCCGCATATACAGGTAACTTGCTTGAAAAATGAAACAAACCAAGATAAACAACCTATGAAGAAAACCAATCAACTGTCGTGCTGTGCCTCCACTTCAGCTCCGTCCTGGCTCGCCACCAGTACTTTCGTATCTCGCCGCCTGCCTGATGATGTCACTGCGCCTCTCAGCTGATCGGCGGAGGGAATCCCGCCCCCCAGTCAGGGATTCCCTGCCTCCAGGAGAGGGACTCACAGATGCACTGCCTGTTTGAAGCTCTTAGCAGGCTATAGTTTGTAGAAACACTTGGGTGACCAGGTACGCGCGCGGAATAGGTGGAGGGGTGCACTTTAAAAAGTTTTTCCTCAGCACATGTTTGTGGCGCGCAGAGAAACATCGGGAAGAAAAGTGGGGCGGGAGGTTGAGAAGCACATATAAGTCGCACTGAGAGGCGGTAGCTCTCAGCATCGACTTCGTTTTGAATCTATGTTCACCTCGGGCAGGTTCTCTGGAAAGCAATATCAGCATTAAAAAGAATTATTCTGAATCCTGGTTTGTGTAGATTCCTTGCACCGTGACCCGTTCTGACATAAATGTCTAGCTTAACATGCAAAGAAAACTAACCAAGCCTACCTCAACATTGTTACATAGCAGACAAATTATCCCTTCACATGTCTTTGAGGCTGTGTTGAGCATTCCCTGATCTGATAAATTTTAAAACGAAGAAAAGCACCCAACAATGGAATTCCAACCAAATTATGAGCATTTTTTTTCCTACCTGACTAGGAAAAACCAGATGCATTAGACTTCAACATCCATAATTCCCAACCAGTAAATTTAATGGCAAAACATTAAATTGTTTTGAGGGGCTGTCACAGAGAAGTCAACCTACGCTCCAAAGCACCTGAAGGCAGGTTAAGAAATAACACAGGTAGAGGATCATTAAAGAGAGTATCAATCTACAACTAAGGAGAAATTTCCTGACAGCTAGAACAATTATTCACTGAACCAGAAGTTGTAAATGCCCAAACACTGGTTTTTAAGAAGAGACTGGATAACCATTTGTCTGAAATGGTACAGGGCAGTGGTCTTCAAACTTGACAGCTTTAAGACTTGTGGACTTCAATTCCCAGAATTCCTCCTACAGTCATGTTAGCTCAGGAATTCTGGGAGTTGAAGTACACAAGTCTTAAACTTGCCAAGTTTGAAGACCCTTGGTATAGGGTTCCCTACTTGAGCAGGGGTTGGCCTAGAACAGGGGTGGTGAACGATGATCCTTTTATGAATTCTGGACTTCAACTCCCAGAATTCTTGAGGCAGTCATGCTGGCTCAGGAATTCTGGGAGTTGAAATCCGGTAGTCATAAGGGGCCATAGTTCCCCATCTCTGGACTAGAAGACCACTGAAGTCCTTTCCAACTCTGTTATTCTGTTATGGGAGATTGAATCAGGAACAGTATTCACAATATAACTGTCCTGGAAGCCTTTAAAAACTGGAGCCTATGTAGGGAGGGGTAACAAGAGGTTGTATAGCTCTGTAGCTAATAAAAGTTCTTTGTCTTGCTCCATCTTTCTACAATACAGCCAGGATGCTGCCCTTTCATTTGCTCTATTTCTTTTGAGTGGAGTTGCCGACACTGGAGAATTAATGGTCTGCCAAGTTTTCTTGATTAGTGAGTCTGAAGAACTAAGAAGATCAAAAACCATGACTCGAGGTCAGCCAAGTACAATATTTGAATGCTTGCGGTAAAAGATAAGAAAATATCCCTTCTCCTATTTCATTGAAAGAAACTGAGTCTCCTGCCAGTTCTACTCTTAATGGCCTACTCTAGAGCATTTCTCTGCCTCATTTGTCATTCTAGAAGCCACTTCACCTTGGTCCACTGACCTACCATTTGTCTCTCAATCAGATCTCTATTGATTAGCTGACTATCTGGCTGGAAGATGTGAATCAATGCAGATCCAGGTTCTTAGATACTCCCTATAAAAGAATAAATAAAACTATCCATGGCTGGGTACAGGATCGATGCATAATCTCAATGATAAAAGCCAATTCTGAGATCAATACTCCATGTTGGATTAATTATTTCTTGACTGGATTCAGATTCCTCAGTAAATAAACTCAAAGGTTATTTGAAGAAATCTTCATTTGTGATGGAACAGAACAAACAAACGGCTGTTGATTTTCCTTCCTCTATTTTTTTAATTCAAAATAATTTATTTGTTTATTTATTTAATTAAAACACAAAACTCCAAAAAAATTAAAGAACAAAACCAAAAACACAAACCAATCAAGACATTAAAAAAGTGCATTGAAAAGAAAAAGGAAACCAATACATATGCATGTTATCCCCCTTAATTGAATATTGATTAATACATTACTGCAATATTGGTTCCCACCCCTTTGACACAGGCCCTCCAAAATTTTTAAACTAGTAAATTTGCAGATTATTGACCTGCCATCTATATTCTGTATTAATGACAAAATAGTTACCAGGAAGAATAAGAATAAGAATAAGAATAATAGACAAGATTAACTTTTCAAAACCCTGTGTTAACCAACTGTTTATTGGAATCAACTCGCAGAAAATTTGCCATGGCATCTTATTTATTCCAAATGTCCTAAATGTTAAATGTAATTCATTCTGGATCAAATATCCATGTCTGTTTTTTAATGGCATCTCTTATCAATTGTTATATAATTAGATATAATAAATTCAGTCTCCACAGTAGGTCTATCTTCCCCACAATTTGCAAATAGAAGTGATTTCCAGTTAATTATAATAAATCCATTCTCTAATCTCCCTCAGTCCTCCTGGGGGGGAAAAAATTGGTACTTCTCAACAGTAATATTTTCTAGTCTCCCTTTTGATTCAGAAATTATTACGTGCGCTTGCTGGATTCCAGTTCCCCTCAGTCCACATCAACAATCTCTGTGGTGATAAGAGCTAAAAATCTAATAATATACGAAGGACTGCCAGTTCCTTGTTTGTGATATGGAGATGATGTTCTGTATGCATGGAGAAGAACCAACAAAAACATTCCCAGATCATTTTCTCTAAAAGCAAGAGAGTCAATAATTTCTCATTGTGGTGGCTTTCACTTAAAGGATGGGGCATTTGGGTCCATGGAATAATAGATTTGGAAGGAGCTTGGAGATCTAGTCCAACCCACTGCCTGCCCATGAGAGGAGTTCCTATACCATTCTGCAGAAAATAGCTGTCAGGTCTCTTTTTGAAAATCTCTACAACTTCTGGAAGCAAGCCATTCCACTGATTGTTCTCACTGTTGGGAAATTTCCGACAGGTTAGATGTTTCTTTAATGATCCTCCACTATTATTTCTTGCCCTGCTTTCTAGCGCTTTGGAGAATAGGTTAACTTCCTCTTCTCTGTAACAGTTCCTCGGTTATTGGAAGACTACTATCACGTCACTCACTTGTCCTTCTCATGAAAGGCCAAGCCGTCTAAAAAGAGGATTTAAAACAAATGATCATGAAGAAGCCACTTACCTTGAGAAGCAGGCTAAACAAGAAAGCAACCCATTGATTTATTTAGCTTGTAGTTTTGCACAGGATGTGGAAAATGCCTTGTAAAATTATGGCCTTGCTGTTGTATAAGAGCTATTTGCAGCTGGCAAGCATACCGTTACTCTCTGAATGGGAAGGCTAGACAATCCATTGAGGAAATTGTGATTGGTGCATATTAAAAGATCTAGCCCAAGTAATCACAAAGGTTGATTGGTGCATATTAAAGGAGAAAAAGAGTCAGGAGAAATTGGCTTGATTTCCAGGGAAGGACGCATATAAATGGGATTTAAAAAAAAATAGTACAGAGAATATCAACACACTTAACAAAATAACAGAGTTGGAAGGGACCTTGGAGGAGGTCTTCTGTTCCAATCCCTTGCTCAAGCAGGAGATCCTATACCATTCCAGACAAATGGCTGTCCAATCTCTTCTTAGAAACCACCTGTGATGGAGCACCCACAACTTCCAGAGGGAAGCCATTCCACTGATTAATTGTTCTCACTGTCAGGAAATATCTCCTTAGTTCCAGGTTGCTCTTCTCCTTGATTAGTTTCCATCTGCTACTTCTTGTCCTGCCCTCAGATGCTTTGGGAATAAGTTGACCCCCATCTTCTTTGTCACGGCCCCTTAGATATTTGTAGACTGCCATCATGTCACCTCTAGTCTTTCTTTTCATTAAACTAGACATACCCAGTTCATGCAATCGTTCTTCATAGGTTTTAGCCTCCATTCCCCTAATCATCTTGTTTTATCGTTTCTTCCAATCAAACAAACTTGATAGATTTTTCTTTATTTTGATCAAAATCAGCAGTAAGAAAAAAAATTACATCAAGGAAAGCACTGATGTTCCTAAAGCATTTTAACTAATTTAGAAGACTTGTTTCTCCTGCCTTTGGTTTGCTCATTTCCCATAAAGATATTGATTCCCAGGTGTAAGGAATTCCAGGTGCAGGGAATTAACAAGAGTGGGAGGAATAACCATTATGACTTGACTGGGGATGCAGAATGTCAAATGACCTCTAGATAGCAGCAAAGAGATGCTGAACATTTTAATTTCTTCAGGACATCTAGTGGTTGTCTAGATCTTGGCTACCCAGATATGGTATGCCCTGAGGGAAAAAAAACACCCATCAGTTTGTGCTACTCTTAGCACTGGACTTTGTTTCAATATATTTTATGTTATTGAATAAAAGAACCTTTGTGGAATTCTGGTGATCATACATTGAACTGTAACAAATTTGCAAAAATTACCTCAGGAACCTCCCAGGGAAAAGGCAGAATATAAATGGAATGAAACCATTCCCTCATCCATTCATTCATTCATCAATTCCTCATGTGATTTCAAGGTCCTCTTCCCAATGTCTGGAAAAGTGATCCAAAATCCCATTATCCAAAATAATTGCCAATTCAGAAGAATGCTCAAAGTGCTGTTCTGGGACTACCAAAACCCCAGCTAGAAACCAGAAGATTGTGGAGATCTATGCCAGTCACTCTCTCTCATTGCAAACCTCCTCTCAGGGTTGTTGTTATGGGGGAAATAGGAGGGGGAAGATGTGTTAGTTATGTTTATAAAAATAATAAAGAGATTAAAAAGGATTTTTAAAAACTATGCAAGAAAACCATGCATTGCCTTACAAATAAATTAATGTCAGCTCTCCAGAACAGAAATGTGAATTGGTTTGACTTATTGAGTTAAAATAATAAAAGTGGGATAAAAGTAATACATTTTTAAAAATCCCTGCTTCTTAAAACCAATATTTCAAAAAGCTGGAGTATACCCCCATCAATCTACAGTTCTCTATCTCTTGAGAATTTACTTTTACAGGTAGTCCTCAACTTACTATCACAATTGAGACCATTTCTGTTGCTAAGTGAAACGTGTTAAGTGAGCTTCATCTCATTTTACAACTTTTCTTGCCACATTTGTTAAGTGAATCGTTGTTAAATTAATTACACAGTTGCTAAGTGAGCCTGACTTCCCCATTGACTTTGTTTGTCAGAAGGTTGCAAAAGGGGATCACATGACCCCGGGACACTGCAACCGTCATAAATATGAGTCAGTTGCCAAGCATCTGAATTTTGGTCACATGATCATGGGGATCTGGCAATGGTCATAAGTATGAAAAATGGTCATAAGTTGCTTTTTTCAGTGCGGTTGTAACTTTTCATGGTCACTAAATGAACTGTTGTAAGTCAGAGACTACCTATATTTTGTTGCATGGAGAAAGTATTTGAACTATTTGAAACTAGTATAATGAAACTATTTTATTCTAAAAACTTTTTATAGCCTCATTCTTCTTAATCCATCATGCCCCCCACCCTTCTTAACATACTATAACATAAGGATAATATAACATGGCTACTTACTAGGTAAGGTTTGTCCTCCCAATTCGTAGGTCAGTTTCCAAACGTTTCATTACCAGGCTAGGTAACATTTTCAGTGGAGTTTAGGGGATGCGAGGGTCAGTGTTCTGTTTATAAGGGGTTCTTGCAGTCGGTAGGTCTGAGGATGGGTCAGGTGTGGATGTGTCAAGCAAGGGTCTTGTGATGGGTCTTGTAATAGGGAGGTTACATCAGGTGAGGGTCATTGGGAGGTGAAGTGTTAGTTGTGGGGGTCTTGCATGGGTTGGTTGGGATTTGATGCTGTCTCTGGTTGGCTGTCTGGTTGATTTGGATTCTGAGGGGTACATAGGCTGGTTGTAGGTTGTCACAGAGTTTGTCAGCCAAGCTTTGCTTAATTTAGATTTAGATTTAGATTTTATTGGACTTATATGCCGCCCTTCTCCCTAAGGACTCAGGGCGGCTCACAACTTAAAAACACGCAAATACAAAATTTTAAAAACTATTAAATTAGAGAAATCCAATAAATCAGTGAAGATAAAATTAACGTAAACAGTAATGTTATAGAGCATTCTGTATAACCTGGTCTCATCGTTGTCTGGTAACTACGATGACTGCACACACATGGTTTATGGTTTTGGCTAAAGTCACATTCCTTAGGGAGGAACAGAGTTTGATTCTGCGCATTACTTTACTTTCTATTTAGAAGTTTCTGCTTTGTCTTTCCAGCCAGGAAGATATGTTTTTCCTTATGCTTACAGAATGTAGTTAGCTTTGTTTATTTTCTTTAATAAAGTTTCTTAGTTTGTTAAACTCGTGTTTTATTTACTTCTGCAATGGATTCTCAATGGTCCAAGCCTCTAAATCCTCCATCGCTGATGGAGGGGGCAGCTGAGTCAAAAGTTGCCTTGACATAGGTCAATGTGTCAGTTGGCAGAATTGCTTGCGGTGTGCCAAGCTTCAATGAACTCACAAGCGTGGCAGGTGGTTTTTATGTTGCTCCAACTGAACTGGGGCTGTTTGGTGTCAGTAGAGATATTTGCCACTGTTGCATACTTACTAGGTGTCACTGCCGTTATTATTATTTCAGGGTGGGCTTGGGAGCAACTTTTCTCTTGTTCTTGCTGGAAAAGGCAGCACATCTCTGGATCTGTGTCTTTCATGACCTTTTCCTCCTAGCCTAGGAGTTCACTACAACCCGGAGGAGATTCCATTAGAATGTATTGATAGAAGGACATGGTTGTGCTACCGCCAACAAAAATGAAGAGCTGGCATTTTCTCAATGTGTTTCAATAGCAAAAGGCAGTCAGGCACCGGCAAGTCAAACATTATTCACTGAGATGGCGCTTTTGTGCATGGATGAACTCAGTGGAATTGATTAGAATTTGCTTATAAGCAAACTATAAATGAATGCCAGTGGCCTTTTATGAGTGAGGGCTATTAATTTGTAGAAACTTCCCCTGGGGGATGAACAGCAAGTTGGAAACACATAGTGGTTATAAGGGAGGCAGTGAAATAGACCGAACTCTGGGTTTGTATAGTAGGACAATATCCTCTCTAAAAGTTCAGGAGTATTAAGGACATGCTTTATGGTTTGTGACGCATCAAGCCCCAGTCTGAAAGACGGTATAATCTTTTCTTCTGAAATAAATTGACATTTTAAAAAGACCACATTGAAGATCACTTGTATATGAAAATTTGGCAAGCCATCCATTTGCTCAGTGATTGGCATCCCAACAAATGAAACTGTCTTTAAATCTAAGACATTTATGTTCCTGCTATTCCATTTTGGTTAATCTGTCAGGCTCAGAATCAGTGGATTGTATTGCTCGCAGCATTGTTATTCCTCCTGGTGTAGAGCTAAAGAGAGAATGGTGGCAAGGCCAGAGCCGTGTGTGTGTGTGTGTGTGTGTGTGTGTGTGTGTGTGTGTGTCTATTGGAAGGACCTTGGAGGTTTCCTAATTCGGCCTCCCATTCAAGAAGGATAAGGAGGTTCTCAGAAACCTCCGATGATGGAGCACTCACAACTTCTGGAGGCAAGTTGTTCCACCAATTAATTGTTCTAACTGTTAGGAACTTTCTCCTTCGTTCTAGGTTGCTTCTCTCCTTGATTAGTTTCCATTTGTTACTTCTTGTCTTGCTTTCAGCTGCTTTGGAAAATAGGTTGATACCCCGCTCCCTCTTCTTTGTGACAGCCCCTCAAAATTCTTTGCATGAAACTACCCTCCTTCTCTTGTAATCTCCTCCAATTACTCTTCTCCATAGCACTATGGATCCTACAGGGTAGGTCAGCTGCGACAAGTTATTAGTTGGGGTTTGTTGTTGTTAGTTGGGAAGTCGTGTCCAGCCTATCGTGACCCCAGTAGGGGTTTAGGGAACAAAATTCCTCATTTCAAGTTTCAATCTCCCTCTAAAAGCTTCTATCCATCAATTCTTGTCCTACTCATAGGAATTTTGGAGATTCAATTCACATCCTCCTGTTTGTAAAAGTCCTTCAAAGACTAAAAAAATGTTTTCATGCTTCCCCTCAGCCTTCTCTTCTTGAGGCTAAACATTATCTAGTTTTTTAAATTGTTCTTCATAGAATTTCACCCATAAGGCCTTCCGCCTTCTTTGTTGGTCTTCTCTTCGGAATTTTAGAATTGGAATATGGATAGTTTTCATAGTTTAGAGTTGATAAACTCAGCATGGATGGCAGACAGATGGATAATCTTCCAATAGAAGAAAAATATCAGGGACAGGTGAATGAATATTGCACTCATTTAGGCAAGCCTCCTCCTCAAAACTGAATAGCTATTTATTTTAACATAGATCGACATCCCTTTCTGCTTTAATATATATGGTGGCTACCATACCAAAGTTCAAACATGGATTACAATGCAGAAATAATAGACCCATGGTGGCACAGTGGTTAGAGTGCAGGACTGCAGGCTAACACACTGATCAGTCCAGGAGTTTGATTCTGAGCACTCAAGGTTGACTCAGCCTTCTATCCTTGCAGGGCGTGGAAATGAAGATCTGCATTGTTGGAGGCAACATGTTGACTCTGTAAACCGCTTAGAGACGGCTGTGAAGTCTAAATGCTACTGCTATTGTGCTTAGGTTTGCAGTCACCTTCAGGGCCAGTGACTGCAGTTCCAGCATTTTCCTGCCTTCCCTAAGAGAAAAAGAGACTGTTAAGCTTAGCTCAACTTGAATTGTTTTCCAAGTAACAATGTGGGAGTGAATTTTCTCACTTCCTCATTTACATAAGAGTCCTGAGATTTTCAAATGGTCTCCAATCCAAGAATGAACTTGGTCTGACCTGCTTAATTTTTGAAGATCAGATGGGTGCTACCATATAACCACTGCACTCCAAAATAATGTGACATAAATAGGACCAATTTCCATTGTGAGAAGCCACTCCCACCCCAGAAGAATGAAATATTTTGAGGAATATTTAAAAAGGCAGAATATTGTATTTTCCAAAGGGAGAAATTGATAAACATGTACATGAGGCAGAAAGCATCCCCCATTTCCTTAATAGCCCACAGCAGATGTCAGCACTTAAGAGATAAAGAGCTTATTAAAAACTAGATAGCTCTATTCATAGCCAAAGCAAATACTGCAGGCAGAAATCCATTCAAGACAGGATATTTTGAAATTCCCTGCAGCAAAATCTGAACAAAGGCAGAGTGATGGGATTAGCCCTCATCCAAGAGCCAAAACAGGACAAAAGCCATGAAGCCACAGTAGGAATTGCCCAACACCCTTTCAGAACACCAGCCTTCATTGCATCACCCTCAGAGCAGTCCAAACTTCGACCAAACTTAGCTCAGACAAGCACCTAGGATTCGCGTTTACTCTTTTGCCTATGGAGCCAGCTATGACCCCTACATGACCCCTACATGATACCATAGGAATCTGACAACAGCCAGTAGAATACATGTTCCTACACAGGAACAGGGCACTCAAGTGCAAAGCTCAAACTCCATTTTGTCAGCTGCACCAGAACCCTGGGCTTGGTGGTTCTGTTCATCATTAAACCTTCTTTCCAATCAGCCTCCATGTTTCCAGTGTTTTTCTCCCAGCTTGGAACTGAAGCAGATGGATATTTCTTCCCACACCACCATGAAATAGGACAATACCATGGTGAGATTAAGTTGGTGGGTTTGTACCAGCCCCCCTCCTTCCTCTCCACCCCGCCCCCTTCCTCCCATGCCTTCCTCTGGCTTTTATTAGTATAAGAAATCAGGGCTCATGAAACTTACAGGAACAGCTTTCCTTTGAAAAGCAAAACCTTTGAAAATAGTTTCTTTCAAACAGCAGAACCCATTTCCTTTTTCCAAAAGTGGTTTACTGCCCAAGCAGACTTATATTTAGGATGTACTGTATAGTTCTGTGCTGCTTTAAATGCACACACACAGGGACAGAGGGAAAGGTTTTTTTAAAACAAAACAAAACAAAACAAACAACCCAGAGCTTAATCTTCTTTATAGGAACCTCCAGGAGCTGCAACGCATTTTGAACAGCCAAAACCCTGAGCTGGAGCTCAGTGTTTAAATGCCTTGATTCATCTCTATTTATTTTGTTAAGCAGTGAGCAAGCAGAAAATCTAGCAGTCAAATTGATGTGCTTGAAAGAGTCTTGGCAAGCCATCCATCAGCCAGATATTGATTAAGACCAGTGCCGCAGCCATTTTGCACAGTAAGCCTTTATAGCTTAGCCAGAGAAATCCTCGTGTAGATGTAAATTGACCTGTAAATGCCTTTTGTTTGCTGCAGGGAGGGGTGAATCCAAAGTGAGCTTCAATCTGAAGGAAGAGGATAAGACAGCAGACTTCAGACAAAGCATGAACCTAACAGTTACAAAACACACTCTAGAGGTGTTGAATTCCCATCATCCCCTGTTGCCTTGACCATGGTGTTTTGTGAGGTTGGGAAAAGCAAACCTATAGTTATTTCCTGTGAATCTTTGTCTTTGCTGGGGGGGCCCTGTGACTAGACCAGAAATAGCACTTCATTGCTTTCAGCTTCAACTGCTACTCCCACTACATCTTGCCAGATTAATTCCCAGGCATCTGACACGTTGCTCCCCTGGTGAAATGAGGTGTGGAGAACTTGAGGCTTTTCCTATGATGCTAAACTACATTTTCACCTCTGATTGGGTGCTTTGGGTGATGGAAGTTGTAGTTTAGCAGGACCTCACAAGTCACAGACCACCAATTTCTCAAGCAGCGTCTTTGACCACATACAAAATTGTACTCAGGTTGGTTTCTCCCATTTCTATGGGGAAGCCTTCCCAAAGTTTCCCTGTATACCGATTCAACTACCTACTACATGTATCTACTCAAACCATTACAACCAGGAGGGAAACTGACCCTTGGATGTCGCTGAATTAAAACATTCTCTACTTCTTGCAGACTGTGGATCTGAATATTATCAGAATTTAGCCAATGTAGCAACCCCAAGTGGAAAAGAAGGAGGGCTGAAGCTTTGAAAAATTTCCTGAAGGACACCTAATTGTATGTCCTACTTTGATTTATCTGTAAAGTTTCTGAATGCTTCTGGAAGGCTACAGCTAGCAACTCACTGAAATGCTGTTCCAGGTGATTGACTGGTTGGTAATGTCTTTAATGTTTTGCATTGTAAGAAAACACGTCTAAAAGAGATAGTTTCTTTTAACAAACTCCAAACAATTAAATTCACAGCAGACATGCAGGTCTTTATAATCCTAGAGAGTGGGCTCAGAGGTTGGTAGCCTGGCAGATGGAGGAGGAGGAAGAAGAGGAGGAGGTCTGGCTAGAGAGGATGCCCAAGGATATCTCTGATTGTATGGAAATGGAAAAGACGTTGGTGTCAAATGCCACATACAGAACTCTCCTCTATATGACATTCCCATTGTGCATTGGGAATTTTGAGCCAGGCTCTGTTCATTTGCCAAAACTTTCCTCCCTTGCAGTCTCTTTTGGGGCACATTACAGAGTGGCATCTGCAGAAAGGTGCTAGCATGCAGTGACCTCATCACACAAACACTGCCTTTACATCAAATGTTTGGCTCAATTATTTCATCACACATTTGTCTTCATTTGCCTCTTCTGTCCATGCTCATAATTGCTATGCCTTTGCTGCATTCTGATTGCACAATTATTAGGTGGAATAAAAGGAATGACAAATTAGTTGAATGCTTTTTTTAAAAAAATAAAATCAAGGGACTTTCTTTCCTCCAGTCTAACTGGTGATACTGGCCTACTAATGATGGTCTATTTTGCAGAGGTAACCAGCATGTGGGTTCTTTCCAAAGGCTGCAGCTCTCATCCTTTCTAAGCAGTTTGGTCTAACATAACCAGGAGATACTATGTTGGGGAAGTTAGTTTGAGAAGGACATTTATTATGCCAACAGCAACAGACTAGCACATTTGTTCTCAAAAGTTAATCAAGGTTGGCTCAGTTCAGCAATTGGAATTGGAAGCATCTAGGAATTCCAAGGTTGTTGAATAAATTGGAATATTGAAAAAAAAATTACTCCAGAAGAAAACAATCACTCCCCTAACACTGCTAAGAAAATTGCAAGTCTATGTCCACGAGGTCACCACAGGTTGCATTAGGTTCAAGTGTAGCCTTGACCTTGGCATCAAATCATAGTTTTTGATGGCTCAGCATCAGATTCCTTCAACATTTGAAGTGGGGTGAAGCAGGGCTGCGTCCTTGTGCCAACTTTGTTCGGGATCTTCTTCGCTGTCATGCTGAAACGTGCCTTTGGGACTGCAACAGAGAGCATCCACCTCCGGGCCAGATCAGATGGAAGTCTCTTCAACCTCTCTTGACTAAGAGCCAAGTCCAAAATTCAGTTGAAATGCTTGCGGGACTTCCACTTTGCTGATGATGCAGCTGTTACTGCTCACTCTGCCGAAGACTGTCAGCAACTCATGGTCGTTTCAGCAAGGCTTGCCAAGATTTTGGACTAACAATCCGCCTGAAGAAAACACAAGTCATGGGTCAGGATGTAGACTTGCCTCCCCGCATTACAGTCTCTGCACAAGAACTGGAGGTTGTCCATGACTTCGTGTACCTCAGCTCAATGATCTTTTTCTCTAGATTCTGATCTGAATAGGCCGATTGGCAAAGCAGCTACCATGTTCTCACACAGAGAGTATGGCATAACAAAAAGCTTATGGAACATACCAAGATCCAGGTCTATAGAGCATGTGTCCTGAGTACAGTTCTGTACTGCAGCGAGTCCTGGACTCTCCATGTGCTGTCTCTGCCCTCAGTGTGGAAGGGATTGTCACTCTCAAATTGGCCTTTTCAGCCATACTAGACACTGGTCCAGAACCTCAATACAGAGCACGATACCATAGTCTTTCGAGACTGAAGGATGTACAAATCATGGGACCAGAGAAGAACTTGACAAGAAACAGAATACATTCATAGCCTCTAGCTAGCATCTTCCCTTGCTGGGGAGGGTCACTCCAAGGCCAATCCAATTCCAATATTAGGTATACTGACATATTTTTAGTGTTTTTTTTTTAATTAAAAATAACTTGTGAGCTCCAGACTGGAATGCCTTTAGCAATCTGGAAAAGGATCAAGAGCAGCCTTCCAGCTCAGTTGTTTTGCTTTCCACCTTCACCTTCCAACTTGTCATTATCCCAGATCCCCATCACCACCACGGAATCCATTAGATTCTAATCTAATCCATGATTTCATCTATCTACTCCCCCCATTAAACCTGGTTATCACTTGAAGTGATAACCTTCCCCAGTAAAACTTGAGACTTTAGCCAGTGCATTAAAGAGCAAAATTTCTGGTTGCCATTTCAACTTAGCCAGGACTTTGCATGTTATTAAGCTATTCCCAAGGTTACAGGCCTTCATCAGATGAAAAGCAATTATAAAAAAGGTGAATATTTAAACTTAATGCCTTGATTTACCCTTAAGGCATGCAGTCCTTTTGGAAATAGTCTACCTTTTGACTGAAAAAAATTCACTGCAAAATGTTAAGCAAAAATGCTGTAGCCTTATATTAAGATTAATATTGAGAGCCAGTTCAGTCTATAGGTTAAGGCACCAGGCTAGAAACTAGGAGACTGTGACTTCTAGTCCTGCCTTAGGCATGAAAGCCAGCCAGGTGACTTTGAGCCAGTCACTGCCTCTCAGCCCAACTCTTCTCAGAAGGTAGTTTTTGTGGAGAAAGTAGGAAAAGGAAGGATGTTAGGTATGTTCACACATAAATATAATAATAAAGATGAGATTTTTAAAAGTATTAAAAGTTTCTGCAAGGGAATCCTACATTGTCCTACAAATAAATTAATGACTGCCCCCCCCCCACTCCCAGGACAGAAGTATGAAGCATCCACAAATAAAACTTTAATTGTGATTTCTTTCAAAATATCCAAGGAAAAGATGCCTCAGTGTGAAATTTCCTGAGTGGGCTGCTCAGCCATTTGTCATTTAGCATCTTTCCACCTGGATTCATGTTCCTCTGGATTGAAAACACTTGAAATTAAAGTGCCTTGAGGGGGGGCAGAATGTGAAGTAAAATATGTCTCCCTTCTTTTGTTCTTTCTGTCTCCTATTGTTCTAAGAGTCTTCTGCCAGTTGAAGGGCCAAGAGTAAATCCTTCTGCACCACAGAGAAAGCAAGGAAAGTGTCAGAACAGGGGTGTCCAACCTTGGCAACTTTAAAGCTTGTAAACTTCAACCCTCAGATATAGTCAGCCAGTGGCATTCTGGGAATTGAAGTCTACAAAGTCTTATGGTTGCCAAAGTTGGACACCCTTGATTCAGAACAACAAACCCAGAAATAGAAATGCTTTCTTTCTCTTCCTAGAGAGTAGCTGGGCATAAAACAATAGATATGTCTTGGTTGTATTGTGCAGAGCTGAAATGCCCCCTGTTAGTGACGGAAGGCAAACCAATAGTCGCACTGGGCCTACTTTACTCATTTTTTAGCTTCTGTGCTTTTCAGTGAGTATTGAAGCTATAGAAGAAAGGGTTAAGCCCTCTTTTCTCCCACAAACAACAGTCTCCAGAATCCTCTTCTGCTACGAGTCAGCAGGGCTTATTATAATTGTAGTAAGTCAGAATGGGACAATTTGGGGGCAGCCAATTTGCCATAGCCAACTCACCACAGCCAACTCATAGTGGGACAATTCAACAATTCAGGTATTTAAAATCATTAAAACCTTTAATTTTCGTCATTCTCCTTTCATTTTGTCCCTCCTTTTGCATCTTTTAATGATTTTATTCCCCCATTTCTTCGATATTAGTGTAACTCTTGTCCTACGGTGAGTTGGCCGTGGCAAGTTGTCCTGCAGCAAGTTGCCACAGCAAGTTGACCGTGTCACGTTGGCCGTGGCGAGTTGTCCTAGACCAGGGGTAGGCAAACTTGGCTCTTTTATGACTTGTAGACTTCAACTCCCAGAATTCCTCTTCCAGTCATG
>JANHFR010007249.1:46126-61615 GCA_032468015.1 Mimophis mahfalensis | reverse complement strand
GTTATCCTTTCAGTAACAAAGCTTTAACTTGATTATTAATACCTAAGGGACTCAGGGCGGTTTACAGGGAATTAAAAACATAAAATACAAAAATTAAAAGAGAATTAAACCAATACACGCCCACACAAACCATTAAAAACCCTTAATAAAATCCCGTCAATTCCCAATCAGGTTGGTAGATTTAAAGGAGTGATTCTTTTCTGCAGGAACCCTTCAATTATGAAATGGGTTACCAACTCAGGTCCATCAAATTCCATCACGACAACTCCCAAAAACATTTTTGATATGATCAGCTTTTTCTAAGAAATGTTTTTAATGTGGGCTTCATAGCAGATTGGCAATACAGTATATATTACTTCAGTGCTATGTATGTAAAGAACTTTCCTGTAAAGAATTTATTGTTGTCTCCCTTAGCCTCATCTTCTGGCTCAGCTACCGTAGTATGGGTGCTTAAACTAATGTATATGGTTAGCCTTCTGTAACTTCATCATTGGTATGTCCTCCTTACAGTACTGCCCCTACTGTTTTTACAGTCTTGGGTTACTTTCCCACACAACAGCTATGGTGAAAATTAGAAAGTCTCCATTAAAGTGTGTGTGTGTGTGTGTGTGTGTGTGTGTGTGTGTGTATTATGTTGTACAACAATTGAGCTTTAAGATGTAATGAATAAAATGCTTAGTTAGTCAATAGCTAAGACTGAAGCATGAATGAACGGACGAATATATGTGTGGGATTCCCAACAGCCACACCAACGTATGTAAATATTTTTGCCACCATTATCTGTAGTACTTTGTCCACTTCTTGCTTTCAGTTGCCTTTATGACAAACTTCCACACCACCTGGTAGCCTTGAATATCTTGCACCAGAATCTAAGCAGGATTAACATTGATTGGAATAAAGTGGAGCCTATACTGTATATCCATCATTGTGGAAATGAAGAAAACTAAAATGGCCTTTTCAACCAGATTCCAGCAGATATTCTGTCTGGGAGAATATAAAATATTTCTTATCTTCCATGGAACACCCACCAGAGATACTGAAAACAGAAAAATCGGGAGGAGATATATAGCAATAAATAAATGAATAATGACTTCGTTATTGTGTTTAAACTCTGGGCTGGTGCTTTATTATTGTCCATGATTTTCCATCTGAGGATGATCTAAGTAAGTGAAACCATGAAACACTACTGCCATTTTTGTAAGCAATAATAAACAATGATTCCAAATAAGTGCAAGAAGCTTCAGCAGTTGAAATACATTTGGTTTATTTCTTTTCTAGTTTTTTTTTTTTTACATATACATATATCATATACATATGTGAAATCCTTCACTGGTTTATTTTCAGAAACATAAACACCATTATGTCAACTTATTGAAAAGAAAGATAGTAATCATTATGAATATGAACACACACAAAAGGGGATGAGAAGAGAGTATAGTATCTCACAGCTTTTCTAGCAAATTGTCCGCAGACAACCCTCTAGAGGGTTAACTCTAGCAATGGTAAAACAGAAAATGTATTTACTGTATGTACAGAAGAAAATAAAAACAAATGTAAACTTAAATTGCGAAAATATTATTTCAATAATATATAAAAACAATATCCACATAAGTGAGAGTCCTTCTTCCATACAGTGGAGGAGCTCTCTAAGTGCCTTCATTTAATGTGAAATTGCCTTTGCAGTACCTGAAAAAAAGGGGATAACGATTTCAAGGGAAATTCTGTGATACCGACAGGGCAGCCTATCCCAACCTGATGCCCTTCAGACTGGACTTTGTATTTTCCTTGTAGTCCAAAAACAGGAGTGTATTTACTGTATGAAAAGGTTTTTGGATCCTTTGGCTAACTGTATGATGAAAGGAGGTTTTGGTTTGCCTCTTTATGTCCCCATGGGGAGTGATTAAGATTCTTAGGCAAGGTCCTTTTGTTTTCCCCAGATGCTCATTTCTGGATTTTGCTCGGCAGAACATAATCCATTCTGTATTTTTGAAAAGTCTGGTCAACAGTTCAATTGCCCAGTGGATAGTTGGGGAATATCAACATTTACGGGAAGAGTAGCCTATAGGTTAGCTGATGGAGACTTGGGTAAATTCATTGTTGAGTTTTGGTTTGCTAAAGGCTCCACTTGAGGGAAAGGAATCAAAAAAAGCATAAGCTACAGTCTGAGGGCAATTGTTGCTTGGGTTTGACATAGGGACATAGAGAGGCAATTACTCTTGGAAAGAATTTAAAGATATCTTTTGAGCAGGGAATTTTAACCAATATTTTGTTACCTCCCTCTAATAACCGTCTTGAATTACGTCTCTGCTCAACTTCCATTTCCCAGAAATATCGCATTATATAAACTTGTACCGATGCAGAAAAGGACAAATCATTTTGATGGCAGTACCTGCGTATGAAATTGTTAAAAGCTTCAGCTTCAAGTATGGTATACCAATTGTTGCTAGCAGTGGGAGGAAAGGAACCTCTGGCATTGAAATCACAGGCAAGGGGATCAAATGGCTGTCCAGAATCCTTCTTCATACTTGCCACAATGAACTTTTTGTTTCGTTTTTTTTGTTTTAATATATGTTGCTTTTTAACCACATGATGCAAAGAGGACAAGTTTGAAGAACACTGATTAGGACCACCCATCTCATTGCTTCTTTTATAAGAATATGCCCTACTTTCCTTCTCTGAGGATCAAAAAGCCCCTGGAAGTAAGCAACCCTTCTACCTTTTTTAAAAGTACCATCTCTCAGTGTGGGAAATACTGAAGTAATATCTCTCCCATTTTAATTCTGTTGAACAGGTCTCAGAAAAACCAACATTATAAAAACAGAGGATATTTTCCTTGCACTTAAAATCTTGACCAATCTTCCAGGCTGATATGAGGTAAAAATAAAATGAGATGCCTTTTCTGAGATTCTGTTCTACAGTGAAGCTTTCACAAGACTTGGTCTTTCAAGAAGCAGAACAACTTGCATCTGGCCTAGTACAGACTTGTTCTTTAATTCCAATGGAAAAATAAAGTGCCACAGATGTAAAGAAGCAAAAACACAGCACACATTCCCTACTAATTCTCTTTTACGCTTTCAGGGAAATGGGGTAAACTAGAGCACTTCTACATTGGCCTGATGGATTTATATGTTCTACCTCTGCTAGCATGTTCTACTTCTGCTGTTTGTTTGTTTTTACCAAGTAAAGCTTCTTTAAGCTCTTAAGAATAACAAATATCATATATATATGTACACAATCAGATTTTACAGAGAACTGTACCACAGGTGATTATGTAAATAATCATAGAAGAATGGTGCAGAGAGACCACCTAGAGGCAAATCTAATTTGTTAAAAATGACAGACACAAACTGAGCCTCAGAGCTGCTGCAAATATCAGCCATGCTACTTCTTCAAGTGACACAAAGGATGGAAAACAAATGTGCAAGATTCTTAAACTCTGCACAAGACGTGGACTGGAAAAGATGACGCAGAACTCGGCCGAACAAAGATGGCTGCTATATTTCCAGTCACTTCGAGACAGAAAGATAAACTAAGCACAGCAAAACTTTAAATATAAGCCACAACTATTACTGAGGCCACTTCATCTGGAACCAGTGGAAGAAGCCACATTATCTCTTCCCTGTCTCCTTATCAGAAAACAATCAAGTATCAGTTCCATCTTTGCTAAGATTGAGACAAATTAGTTTTTAGCCACATTATACCTCTTCAGTAATAACAAATAATCTGTTGAGATACACAGATATGCTAATTACATTCAAATAGACTTGGTGAGTTTTACTTCTAATTCAATTTTAGGTGAGGCTTCTCAACTAAGCCTAATTTTTGATCTGGCATTATTCAGGTTTCTGGGATCATCCCCCAGCCAATATGGGTGAATGTCTTGCTGGTTTGGAGAGAACAGGAACTGCTATTTAAAGAAAATGCTGCACTGCTATATCTATACAAGCCAGCAATGAGCAAGAAGTTTTCAACGGACTCAGAAGTAGTTTGGGCTCAGTGAATTAATGTTGTAAATCTCTGCCAAGGTCTGAACTAGAAAATTCCCTCACGTAGTCGCAATATGTTTTCCAAATGCGGTCCCTCAGATTTCAAGGAATTCTTTTCTTCCCAAGCTTTGTAACCTGAACACCTTTTAGCTGGAAGATAGTGAGAACTGAATATAATCCTCCTTCCATGCAAGACACATAGCTTATCACTCAGCTCTAGGTAGTCTACATGGTAGACTTGATCAAATCTTTCAAAACTGTATAGTTGTATAGCAGGCCAATCTCCTTACAAGCCTTTCCTGAATTTCCTACGAAGAACCTGCTGGGGAACCAATAATTTCTTGATTTCAGAAACCATGATTCCCCGTGATAAGTCACATAGTAAATGTTAAATACGGGTAATAAGGAAAAACAATAGTCTCTAATAAATTAACAGTTCAAATTTCCTAAAGCTTATAAATACAATTTCCAGAAATTCCAATCAGCTCAGCCAAACCTGTAATATTTTCAGTCACAACTGCATAGCCCATAACAGAAGTTCACTTAAAATAGATGATATGCATTGCTTAGTGTAAGGTGAACTTTAATTTCAGTATTGCCAAATCATTTAAATTCTCCCAATATAGGTTAATAGATCTAAGCAGCATGATCTCCATCCTGCTTCTAAAAAAATACACTTCTATCATTTTGAAACGTCAGTGGTCAATGTCAAAATTATTTTTTTTTTAAAAAAAAATTTCAATTGGGAAAAATTAAAAATTAACTGTTTGTGTCATAGTCTTAGCCTAATTTGCTTGGTGCTATCTCCAAAAGATTTCCCCTCCCCAAATGATCTTTCTCATTGCATAGAAATAATTTTATTCTGTTCACCTTAATGCAAACTCAAAATGAAAAGCAGAATTCAAACTATAACAATTCTTAACGTTCAAACGTACCCAGAACAGTCAAAACACTTAAACTATTTTTCTAGCAATCCTCAACAACACTTTGGACACATACACTGTATGCAGATGGAGACCTAAAACTAAAAGATGAGGCTCGATTACAAACATAAAGATTCAGAACGTAGTTAAAACTTGCCACTGTATCTGGTCATTTCTTTAAAATTCCAGTACAGTGCTGTTAAAGTTATACTTTAAAAGTTTGGATATGCTGAGATAAAGCAACCTTAAACGTTTTTAAACAGAATTTAAACTAAAGTGCTGATTTTTCAGACTTCTCAGTCTGTTAAGGAATAAGAATGCATTGCAGCTTTGCAGATAATAGAACTGGGAACCTATCGTACAACTGAAAATTAAATGGAATTAATGTGCCATCCAGAGATCCCCCTTGAAAAGAACATCTAATCTGGCTCAAAACAGGTCCCAAATAATAAACACAACAAGATACCACTGTATAAGAAAAATAACAGGCAACTGCAACCAATTGGGCCCCCCCGATCTGTTAAAATAAGAACTTATTTCTTATTTTACAACTTACTTTCTTTCCTTCAAAATGCACTCAACTCAGGGCAATAAATAGGACCGTTTTGAAAATCTCAGCCTACCTGAATTTAATATAGTGATGCACCCCTCCAAGGACTTTAAAAAGTTACAATGACAACTGTATAGGCTGGGTATTGACCACTGAAGAGTTCAGCTTGGGAGTTGGTAACCAAGAAAGGAAACCGGCTACACCTTGTTGGTTCTAGAGGCTGCAGCGCTACACTGTCTTATGGAATGCAGTTGTTGGAGTGACAACAGAGTTGGTGGTCAAAACCGAAGAGCAGGACTCAGAAATAAAGACACTGTACAACTGGCAAGGGACACAGTGGGAGACCGAGGGGAAAACGGTATTCTGGAAAGCTGTTCTCGCTGCTTCCAGACACAACAACAGTTTAAATATGAAGAGATTCAGCCTAGAAGCCCTATTATTCCTGTGGGTGTTGTAATTACTGATATGAGCTGCAGGATTTTACGAGCAATTTTTTAGATCATGTACAATTATTCATACTTACCCACCCAAGTTTCAAAACTCCTGGGACTAAAAAAAAAAAAGATCCCTAGGGTTTGTTTTTTTTTAAAAAAAGCCATAAGGTTATAAGAGATTTGGCTCTTGTGCCACGAGCTTCAATGGCAAAGTGAAGTAACGTTAGGAAAAAGTCTGACATATAAAAATATAACCAGAGACCAGTGAACTTACTTCTATAGGAGCTTTTTGCCATAGACCCTGACAACCATGGCACAGCCATAAGGATCATACACACAATTTGAATGCCAATGTGCCAATTCTTACAGAAAACAAGGCTTGCAAACAGCAAAACAGAAACATAGCACAAAGTTAATGTCAGTACCTAGTCCCAATCCAACGCCAGCCAAAACCTTTTAATTGCAAAAGACCTAAGTGTAATTGTACCTATCAATATCAAATAGAATAACAAGAGCTGGAAAGGATCTTGGAGGTCTTCTAGTCTAACCCCCTGCTTGGGCAGGAAATCCTACACATATACATATTTCACAAAAGCATAGGCAACTATTTGGATGCATGCTCTTGTCTAGATGTGTATCTCCACATCATTTAGTGCACCCATATCTTCCATGCAAGGTAAGCGTAACTACACCTTAATTTTCAAGTGAGCAGGAAAAAAAATGCCTTATATATAAAAGCTGATTCACAACGTGGTTACATAGGAGAAGCTTAATCATCGATGACTGCAGTCAACACATCAACAAAAAGGTAGCTTCCTGTTTGCTCCAGGTAGGTTCACAAGTGCAATCTCTGATGTTCTGCTGAATAAGTAAATGCGAAGTAAAAGCAGGCTTATTCCTTGGAGAAAAACTACTGAGCTACCTACTAAAGTTGTCACGAAGCCAAAGCCTGCTTGACCCCTTATGTCAGGGATGCAGCCGAGGAGCTGACTGCAGTCTTGGTAATTTACAACAGACCCTCGACCTGCCACTACCATGGGCACCCCGGAAGTAATAAATAATGTGAGTCCCCCTCTGCTTCTGAAAAGAAATCGACGCAAATATATTCATGAATTGCATTTCAATTATTGGCTGCGCTGCTGTTTCCCCAAGGCAACAGTCATCAGGGTGCACGTGGAGTACAAGAGTGCATACAAAGCCCATTCCAGCTTTTAATTGTGTGGCTTGAATAGCCATCTTGAGGTTTGTTTCAGCCTCCTGGAAGCATCACAAAAGAATCCAAGGGGGAAAAGGCAGAAAGCTTCCAACTGCTACCAAACCTCTTGAGAACCGTACTTTGAATATTAAGCCTAACGGGGTTGACTGGAGCTTGGTTCTTAGAAAGGGAAACCAGATCAGGGAAAATGAAAATGGAAACACGACACAGACAGTTAATTCTGACATGTCATTATGTGCATTATGGAGAAAATTGCAATCTCTCTCCCTTTTGAGCACAGAGACCCCAGCTAGGTGGCGGTTTCTTTTTTGTATACTTCTAGGGCTCTTATCCTAAATCATGCTCTCTACTTTCCAGATGACTGAGCAATCTCTGGACCAAATCCAGACTATGAAACAACCCACAGTTTCACACAAATGGAAAAGTACCTCGTATTCTAAGCGGGGAGGACAGGTTCTGCAGTTGGAGGGAATGCTCTTCTGCATTGATTGCTTAGCTTTATATCCCGCTTTTCCTGTAGGGCAGTGATGGCAAACCTATGGCACGCGTGCCAGAAGTGGCACACAGAGCCATTTCTCTGGGCACGCAGAGCCGTCACCTGTTGCTCTTCCAGGTTGGTCTTGCTCTGCATGCAAAGAAGCGCCAGAAACTGAAAGATCATGTGATCTTTCGGTTTCCGGGCACCCAGGTACGCTCATGTGCTTGCTTGGTCCCATTTTTGGCACTTGGTGCCAATAAGGTTTGCCAGTACTGCTGTAGGAGATCAAGGGGAAAAAAATCCATACCCTCTCCAATCTTTGTATGCAATCTTGACCAAACTCGTATTAGGTCATCCGAAAGTCCATGTAGCTCATTGGCACTGACTCGACTAGATGAGTGGAGTATTTAGAGTCTGTTGCCTGGCTGCCCCATGGGTTACTCCAAAATCTTACAAAGCTTGCTGATCTGCATGAGAAAGAAAGAGCAGCCACCATTTCCCCATGGGTCATTTTTCCAAAGTGTGTCTTTATATGAACAGATATTGAGTGCATCAGTATGTAGATGGGTTCACACACTGCTTTACACCAGGGTGCACTTCATTTGACTTTGGCTCAGTGTACTGGCCAATGTAGCTATTGTGGTCTGTACAGCGAAGTTTGCTTAAAACCAAGTACAGCTTAGAGCAACAGGTGAATCCAACCACAAATTCTGTATTTTAATGGAAAGAAGTACCTCAGATACACCTGATAATTCCTATCATGCTGTAGTCATTGCAAAATGCAAATCTAAAAACCCTGCTATCCTAGAGTTTGCAAACACCATCAGTAACACTCAACAAACAGACATGGAAGCTAACAGTCAACCAACCTGGAAGGCTCTTGAATAATTCAGTTTTAGTCTACTTTACCTATGGAAATGCCATATACAACTTTAATATAGCATCACTGTCTCACTCATGTGTAGAGAAAAAAAAAGGGATTTCTCTGCTTCAAGGCATGAGATTAACATTTCTCATCTCTCCCTCTCTCCAGCAGTACCAATATTTTTACAACCACTTCATTCCCCCCCCCCCTGTATTCCATTAGTACAAAGCATACATTGAATTAACACAAGCCCCCTCCCACTTTAAAAGATGCAAACCGGTGCCATCATTTTGCTGCAACCTCTTTTCTGAACTCTTGTTTAAACTATGTGGCACTCTTTGTGAATCTTTCTATTTTGGCAGGCATTAGCAACTTGTCCAGTACCCTAAATACTGATTTAGCATTCATGACATACAACGATCAATCATGACTGGAAAATGAAGGAAATTTTCTTATGAAGGTAGAGGTGGTAAGAGTTCTGTTTTAACGAACTTCTGATATGTAACTTATTTAGCAGGTGTAGCAGGTCTAATAGTGATTGATGCTGGGAACTGTAGTATTTGTGGCATCTAAAGAACCACAAGTTACCAGTACTGAAACAGAACAATACCTTAATTGTACTTACAAAGAATGTCATGACTACTGACAGCTTTTATTTAGTATTCTAAATTTAGGAGCCTAATTCAGAGCTTTCACATGTGTCACGCTGTCGTTTTCCTATCTCCCAGCCTGGCAGAGCCTAGGGGATGGGTCTTTTTTTACACAGTTTTCTCCTCATCAGAAAGTGGGCAAAGAAATGTACAAAACCCGCCTAGAAAATAATGCCCCTCCAGAACACGTGTCCTTATCTTTGCCATTTCTGGATTTAACGAGGTGCCTTTCAACAATTTTCCAAAACTTCTTATTCCCCAGAAAGCCTTTTCCCCCCCACAAGGCTCCCAATTATAACTCTAACCTCCATTGTTCTGGTTATTTCTTTTCTCTTTGGTTTGCACTGCATGGTGTTTTTCATCCCCAGGAAAGAGTCAGATGTAATGCCCGCCTCTGCAACGGAAATGAGACCACTCTAGGAACTGTAATAATGAGAGAGAGTTCTTGGGCCATTTTTTAAAAAAATCAGGAAATACAGTATGGATATGGGGATAGACAGACATCTCTGTTAGGTGACTCTATAGCATAGAAGACCTCTTGGTTAGCAAATGGGGACTGGAATGGTACCAGATTTTGATCAACTAGTTTATAAAGTGCCTGAAAATACTTAAAAACATCTGAAGGAGGATCATAATGCCAATTGAACAAAAACATTACACGCTACTGCTATCAGTACAATGAATACCGGAATATGATGATTAGCCATTGAGAATCATTAGGGTAGCACTAGGTGCAGTTAAAACAGAGGAGGTTATGGTAGAAAGTTTCCACCCAGGAACATGAAAAAATAGGACCTGTTTCAGTCGAAAGCATTTCTATTCACCGAAGGTCTTCATCTGTTTCTATATCCAAAATATTAACCTGGAAACTCGTAACTTGTTTGGACTCAGAGATCACAATGACTGATCCTGCAATAATCTAGTTACTGGCATATCTTCCGCAATGCGTTGTTACTGAGCTTGGCAATGCTTGGACATTTTTTTACCCAGTCTCTTTTATATCTTAGCTTATCCGCTGACAAGGCTTAACAGGTTGATAAGCCTCCATGTGTCTCGGCATCCCCCCACGGCTGAACAGCAGCAGCAGTTCAGATGAAAATTGCAAGCCAACAAAAGAAGACCAACATATGACGGAGAGATAAATACATCATGAGATCTCTCCTGTCCTATTCCAATTTTTTCCCCTTCTTTTCTTATTATTCAGATTCTTATTATTTTTAAAAAAGGAGGATTGGATCAACTGCTCTATGATAACTTAACTAGGCAAATGCAAGTTAGAAGCCGAAACATTTCCAACAACCTGTACAGAAACAACAAAATTTACAACTGAAAAATGTCACTAACACCCATTCAGGCAGATGTGTTAATTTTTGTTTGTTTCGCAAAGGACAGGTTATCAAAGAGAGAGTGGTGCGTGATCCTCCGGCCTGCCTTAGTTTCCTTAAGTAACCTTCTGCTTGATGCTGGGAGTTTCTGGTCGATAGTCCTTCCGCTCAGACACATTACGCTTCACCTTGGCACTAACAGGGGACTCCTGATTTAATGAAGGACTGGAGTGGCATTTCTTCAGTCCAAGACCATCAAGCTCACTGGTACTCAGCAACTCCTTTCCTGCTCCATCTTTGAGAAGAGACACGTAGATTTCATAACGGGTTTTCTGGGGAAAAAGAAAAAAGAAAGACTTATACCAGTGTTTCTCAACTTTGACAGTTTGAAGAGGCGTCTTCAAACTGCCTCTTCAAACTGCCAAGGTTGAGAAACACTGACTTATACAAGGTGTGTGGAAATCAGTCATGGCAAATTGGATGCACAGAAAGCAAACCAGCCGAGCAATATTAGCTAGCGGGTGACAAGGGCATCCAGGAGCAACACTTAAATGTCTTGTAAACTGCAAACTGAAGGACACGTGTTGGTTCTTTTGCAGGGGAAGCATTTGAACTTTGAATGTTGTGTTTTGAAAGAACACACAAAGATAAATCTTGTTCAGAGTAAGGGATTTCGGAGTGTGCAACAACTTGTGGCACAGTGGTTAGACTGCACTATTGCAGGCTACTTCTGCTAACTGCCAGCTGCCTGAAATTTGGCAGTTCAAATCTCACCAGGCTCAAGGTTGACTCATCCTTCCATCCTTCCAAAGTCGGCAATATGCTGACTCTGTAAACCGCTTAGGGAGGGCTGTAAAGTACTGTGAAGCAGTATATAAGTGCTATACTAAGTGCTAGACTTAGGCAGGCTAAAGGCACTTAAGAAGGATCCTTATTGTTGCCTCACCTTGTCCTTTCCTATACCTCCCCCTTTATCCCAATTTGATTTGGGGAAAAAAATGCTTTCTGAAAACGATAGAATATCTTCCATTTTATGCTCACCTGACTAGTAGGTACAGTAGAAAATTCAGCAATGGCAAATGGATACACATTTACATATAAAATTCAGAACTTTAATTGTGGTACCTACTCGGTTCTCATCTTTCAGTGCAGATTATGAATATAGTGATTCAGTATTATGATGTCAAAATAATCATTAAAGAATTGAAATTAAGTTTTTCCCTATGCCCTGTGTTCCAGTATGGATTTCTAATTATTTGTAAAAGATACTGTTGCTGGTCTTCAGCTAGGCAGGCTGTTGCATTTTAATGCAGCACTTCACTGCCACAAATCTCTGAGCCCACCAGGGCACCAAATACAAAGTGTAAAGGAGGATTTAACATATTTTTGAAAATGCCAACTGCTGAATTTGTTTACTCTCTAGAAAACCACAACTCCTCTGTATGAGGCAGTTTCATTTGCAACATCCCTCAGTGGTGCTGTGATTAACTCAAATAAAGTAGTGGTGATTTATCAGAATTCAGAAATTGAAGAGGTGTAAAATGCAGTTTCTAGAATTTCCAGGTTTACTTATTTAATGACATGCATTCTGACCCTTTCCAATGAATTGTGACAAATGTTGATGATGTTCTTTAAAGGAAAGTCTATTGTCAAAATTGTGTTCCCCAGCAAAGTACATAAAGGGCTTTTTCTTATTTCAAAACATGACTCAGCTAAGCACTGCTATACAAATGCAAAAAGATTTCAAGGCCTCTGTAAAAGAACACAACAGAAAAAGCAATGCTTGAACGGAATTTAGAATCAACTTGGTTTGAGTAATGTTTAGATGGAACAAGAAAAAGATAGAGATAAAGATGAGGGGATACGCATTTTTGCTTATGTATGTTTAAATAATATAACGAGGAACATATAAGTGTATTCTTAAGAAAATTATTTAAAATTGATAGAGATTACCCATAATGCAAATGGGATGAATATGAATGATACTTAGAACTAATCTTGTTTATCGATAATAGAGAAATGTTTAAATGTTAGTTGACATTTGTTAACATAGAAATTAATGACATTGTGATGATGAATTAGATCAATATGAAAGATACCCAAAACCAACTCAGTTCACATACAAGATGAATGTATATTTAAAGAAAAAACAATAAAAAATGTGATTAAAAAAAGAAAAAACAATGGTTGTGGATGAACTTTCGAAAGCCTTGGAAGAGACGGATTATTAAAACAAAAAATCAATTTGACAGTTAAATGAAATAGTTATGTGCTTAGTATTTACACTTTTAGCAATGGTGAAAAGACAAATAATTATGTAAGCATGTCACTCAACAATTCCAAACTAGGGAGATGAAGGCTGATAGCATTTTGAACTGATTATGCGCCAACAGATAATGAATATGCTAGAGAACTGAACAGAGAGGAAATGGTGCCAGGAATGCTTCAGCCTTGGAGTTTTTCTGCCTCTATTCCAAATTTATAATATAACAATTTTTTTATTGAGAATCTTTGGAAACAGGACTTAGAAGGTCAGTAACAGCAACCGCCCTCTGGAATATCACCCCCACCTGAGGTGAGGCTTCTTCCTTATCTCTCACAAGTGCCTTTAAGACCTGGCTCTGCCAGATGGTTTGAGGACCCAATGGGAGAGCTTCTTACTGGAAGCGGTTGACCAATTAAAATTCAATCCCACCCCCACCCCCCTGGGGGGTCCACCTCCCTTCTTTGCCATTTTTATCCACAGTTTTTTAATCTGTTAATGTTTTACCTGATGTGGTTTTCTTTTTATGATGGATTGATTTTAATGTTTTCTTATGTTTTTGTGTTGACTGCCATTAAAATAGTGCACAGGTTTAGTTGACTGCAACCTACCTCAAATTCCAAATAATGGTCTTTCAACTTGTAGTCTTCAATCTCCTTGCCCTTAAGTTTCTTATCAGGTGGGTAGGAACGATGTTCGGCTAGTTCAGTAGAGACCTGCTTCAGTTTGCCCTCATGGGATTTTAGCTGGTCATCCTGCAGAGGTAATTATACCGTTTAGAATGAACTTCTAGTGCACTTAGTAAAATGATTTATAAACGCATCTCTATTGCTTTAGGAGTGTTCAGATCCTAAATCTGGAACTCAACCATTCCTGGTTCCTAAACCAGCAATTCAAATATCACATGGATTTTATTTAAATTAAGAAGAATTTTCTAAACGAAATTTAGGAAAGATCCATCTATCATGTGACCTAGATCTGTATAGGTAACCCGCAACTTACAACCAGTTGCTTAGTGACTGTTCACCTTGGTGGTACTTTTAACCTAGATCCAAAGTTTGAGCAGTCCCCTCCCCTGAGTAGTTGTATCACTGCAGACTCTCAGCATTTGGGTTGCATTTACAGCCATTTAACCCCATAGTCATATGAACATGTTTTACAATGGTTTTCAAAAAAATCAGCCCACAGCAAGCCATTAGTTAGCTTAATGACCACGGAGTTTAACAACCACCACAAAAGGATTATAAAATCAGGTCAGTCACACGGATGACCTTATTTATGACCATCACGAACCAGGATGGGCAGACTCCATAACAGTCATAACTCAAGGACTACCTGTACCTAACTTGTAGTCATATCATGGGTCAAAGAAGAGATTGCTGTATTGGCTGGTGCTATTATTGATTATTTCCCATTCTGCCAGCCTAGAAAGAACACCTAGGTACACAGCTGACCTGGAAATCACGTAGCCAGCCACCATACTACCTTCGATGTCAGGATCAATGAATCAAGTGCCCATACGTGTCCAATTATTTCAGAATGATTGCAAGGGAGAATAGTATTGGAAGTCCTTTTTGTGCAAGCTGTAAGGAGAGGGGGAAACAAACCCCCCCACCACCAAAAAAACCCCCCAATCACCTGAGATAATTTGGTGGTGGAGGCAGGTAAGAGCGGGCGGCTGAATTTCTTCTGGGATCCAATTGCAGCTGGAAACGGTGGGGCAGAAAAAACGGCTGCCACCGAATTGATCTTACTGATCCAGGACTCCATTTCTTCAGGGCTCCTGTGGAAGACAGACAGATTAATCAGGGGCTCTGGCTGGCCTCAAGCATAACGCTTGCACATTCTCTTCAATATCTGCGCTGGCATAATAAGAACGGGTAGTTTAGGCCACCCTTATATATTCTGGCATCAGAATAAGCTTCTCTTGCGGCAATGCAGGATTTGTCCCTGTGTGTAAGCCACATTTAGGGAAATTCTATTCATCTGTGTTTCATTCCCATATTTTTCTTGTTTCCTTCCCTCTTTTGTTCAACAATCTTTTTTCTTACACAGCAATAGCACTTAGACTTATATACCACTTTACAGTGCTTTTACAGCCTTCTCTAAGCAGTTTACAGAGTCGGCATATTGCCACCCGTAACAATGTGGGTCCTCAGTCTTGCCGACCTCAGAAGGATGGAAGGCTGAGTCAACCTTGAGCTTAATACAGATAATCTTTGTTTAGCAGCCACAACTGGGACCGTTGAATAAAGCAGCTGAGAAGAGAAACATGACCATTTTTTGACCTTACTTTGGCTTTCCTTTGCTTTACAGACCTGCAAAGGCCAAGAATGGGAGGCGTGGCTGTGGAGTTACATTTTTGTCACTGCTACAACTGCAAATGGTCACTAAACAAGGCAGTTGCTAAATGCGGACTATTTGTAATGAGTGCTTTCCTTCTTAAGCTTCAGAAGACAGTAACCACCATAACTTAAGACTGAGTCAGCCAAAGGGGCAAGGTGTCTGCAGGGCATGCTTAAAAATCTTTAAGATGGTGACCATCAAGGGCTGATCAAAACTCTGCTTGTTTTTCATGTGCCCAGGCAGAATTTTGATCACACCATCACAGCTGCCAATTCGACTTTTTAAAATCTTACCCTGCAGACACTCTACAGCAGGGCTTTCAAACTCCCGGCCCATGGGCCGGATGCATCATGCAGTGGTCCCGCCCCTGCCCAGTTTAGTGAAGGGGCATCCAGCCACTGAATAATCTATATAAAAGCCTAAAAAACCCCAACACCCTAAACTTGCACAGAA
>JANHFR010007247.1:55417-66579 GCA_032468015.1 Mimophis mahfalensis | reverse complement strand
GGCTGATAGGTTGAAATTGCTCCAGCAGTGAGGTTACCAGTTGTATCAACTTGTTCTTTGTTGTTTCTTGGCACAATATGGTAGGACAGAATGTTACTATTCTGTTTGTTGTTTTAATTCTTTTCAGTGTATACTGGAAGTGTAAGATGATTAGAATCAACATATAAGTGACATGCAAGTTTAAATACATACATTCAAGGCGTGGGAAAAGAAAATATGGAAATACACGTCTTCACATTATTTTGTTTTACTACCTGTAATATTGAACTAAGCTGAAAGTGTATTAAACAGGAAGCACAAAAATACTGATCATTTCATTATTCCCATCACTGTGATTCAGGATGTCAACTCTTAATTCCTAAAGCAATATTTTTTTCCATTTGAATTTTCTTTTTCCAGAGTCACCTTCCCTAAAAATATCCTTTCTCTGAAGGAGAGCAAAATCTATACCTCGTAAACTCTAAATATTATCTTCAAATGCTGAGCTAACACATGGACCTCTCTAAATTCAAACTGATCAAGCTATGTCTTAGTGTGAATCTCACTCCACAGTTTACATATCAGCCTAAACTAGCATCAATTAAAAATTATGTTATTTCCATTTCCCTCTTAGGTTTTATTGTTGCTTCTTTTTTAATTGTTTTAATTTGTAAATATGAAGTGCTTGTAATATTGTGTGACCAGCCACAACCTCAATCAATCAATCAATCAATCAATCAATCAATCAAAAAGGAAACTCCTTGATTTCAAGAGAAACTCTTCCTTACTCAAAAGGAAATACTCAATGTCCATCTTTACTTAGAAATGAAAGGTCTAAACTGCGGCTCAGAACACGGGCAGATCCGAAAACCCAGTTGCTGTTTGGACTGAACTAGGTGGGCTGCATCCCTTCCCAATCTAACCCGAGACTAAACCTGGTGGAAGCAAAGGGATTTACCTCCCGAGTAAACCTTGCGAACCTTACAACCTTTGAGGTCGAGCGCGTTTGTTCTCGAGGGAGATTCCTACACTCACCACGGTTTTCGAAAGCGCGGGGTGAAGCCCACGTGCGGCCGGGCTGTCAGCAGCCGCCTTCCTTGATTCCCTTCCCGGCTTCTTCGGCTTGGAAGTCGCTCGGTGTGCGGGCAACCTTTTCCCTTCCCCCGCTTTTCCTTTACTCTTGGAATTGGGCGGGGACGAAGGCTTGCGCGGGGCGGGGGGGCGTCTCCGTGCTTGCCTTTGCCCGACGACCACTTTCCCGCCGCGGAGTTGGAGGCGCTGGGTTTCCCTTTCCGCGCCGAAAAGAGGGAGGCGAGGGCGGGGCCGCTCCATGGCATTGGCTGGCGCGCCAGACTCGGGCGTGACCGCCTAGGTAGGGAGGTTTCCTTGTAACCCGAGCTTTCATCGATGGCTTCTCCTCAGCCCGGCCGAGGCGGCGAGCGGACTCTGTGGAACACGCGGTCGGAGGACAAGCGGCGGCCGCCTGGAGGAGCGTCAGCGCCTCACCTTCTTCCTCCTCCTCCCCTTTAAGAGGTGGGGGCCGGGCTGGCCTCCCCTCGGCACCTGTGGGAGGGGGAGCGGGGCGGGGGCAGGGAAAGTTTGGGGCTGTGGTTGGCTGCGCGGCCGGACTTAGGCGGCGGCGGGGGAGCCAAAGCGGGCGGCTCCCGCCCTCTCTCGCTCGCGCCTGCCGGCTCCCAGGACAATCCAGAGCCAGCGGGGGACGAGCGACGGCTGTTGGCTGCCACTCGGATCGGATCGCCCCCTCTCCTGGCGGAGGCTTCACTTGACTGAAGCGGGGAAAGCTCATTAACCGGCCGCTTTGGGGGTTCAGGCTGGCTTTCGGCGCGCTTCCTCGGTCTGCGCTCTCAAGCTGGACGCGGCGGTAATGGGGGGCCGGACGGAGAAGAAGGCGCCTCTTTCCCTGCTCCTCGTCCTGTTGGCGGGTGAGTCTTTGGGGAAGGAGGGAGGAAAAGTGGCTGCGGGAAGGGATAACGCCGGTATGCCTTGGGGCGGGAGGGCGAGATTTTAGGGCGGGGGGAATGAGGGAATGCCTCTTGCAAGCCGGGGGATGACGGTCTGGAGCCCCAAATCAACTCATTTCTCTGCGCTCATTAAGCCGAGATCGGTATTGTGACGAGACGTTTGCGGTGCCAAGGGGGGGGGGCATGGGGGTGGTGAGAATGAGTGTCGGTCTTGCTCGCGAGCCATATTGTCTTTGATAGGAGTCTCTCTCTCTTTAATCCCTACTGGGACCAGCTAAGTCTTGACTTCGTACTGGGCAGAGCACACAATTCACGCTCAGAAACCCTTTTTTCTTTTTCATGATCTCACAGTTGCTTTTCTCTCTCTCTCTCTCTCTTAAGGAATCGCCCCTACGCACCTTAACACTCGGGCATTTGGGGCACGTGTGGTTTTTCTAACCGGAGAATGTAGGAAATCCTTAATGGGGAAAAATATATTGTGCTAAATGCCATTACCGTCATTCTCTTATTCTGAATTTTAAAAAATTCGGCTCTAGATCTTTGATTTGTGTGGGTCTTTGTTTTCTTAATCTGTGTTTCCCAGCTGTCGAAGAGGTAATCTATAGAATTCTTTTAGATAGTTTATTACCCCTAATTTTCTCCCGCTTCCCGTCCTTAGCAATGAATTGAAAACGTTTACCTTGAGTTTTCACATTTCAGTAAAACGGTGAAAGGGGGTGGGGGGCTCCTTTAAGAGGCTCCTTTAAGAGGTAGTGCATGTAATTATTGTGAACTTTCCAGCTGAAAGATTTTTAGGGGAGAGGGTGGGGATATTTTTTGTTCATGCTGTGTTTTGGGTACCCTCTCCTACCCCCCAAATTATCACTTCACATCATTTTATGATGATGTCAGAGATCACTTAGGGAGCAGTGAACTTATTTGCATTATGTGTCTCTTGCTAGAAATCTAGCATCAGAGGTGCTTCCAACACTAATTTTAGGTTTGTTAATTTGTGTTTTCTCCGCTATGTTCTAATTAAAGAATGGCACCTCTAAAGTTGTAGGCTCTGGGAAGAGCTGTCTTGGTGTGCATTCCAGTGCTAGACAAGAAAAGGTGTGTTTTGTACTTGCGTTTTGGCCTTTGGTACAGTTTAAAATTAGAAATATGTATGAGACCCAACAAACCTACATGTGCAATATGTACAAAGGAGTTTTGAAGTAGTCTATTGGTGATTTGTAACATCTGGAGAGTTATTTCAGAACTTCTGTCATTAACTAGTAATGTGTCAGAACTGAATATATTACAAGAATGTTTTCATTTTTAAAGGTGCAGAAGAATTTTATTGGGTTAAACTTAATTGGAATTTATGCCTGGGGCTAATGAGAGGATGGATTTTATTAAATATTATCATATCATTAACTTTGGAGTACAATAAGCCTCAATTTGGAGCAGCCATTAAGAAGACATCAGATATCTGAATAAAGACTTTGGACTTTATTCCTAAAGAACATAAAGGTTCATTGCTTGATGAATCAGTCTACATGAATTGCATTAATTTACATGTAAGTTATTACAGCGTTGAATATATTTTATGTAATTTACATACACTTGGATTTCATGGACATAGAGATTTAATAGCATCCCTCCATATGGTTCATTAAACTGAGGTGTTAGTAGACTTCAATTTTCATCAACTTTTACCAAATACACATTTTTTCCAAGTAATTTTCATTTAAGATACTGGATTTCAGAAATGGCCAGATTTCACGTTCCTGCAGTTCCTTTATTTTGGAGGTGATTAATTTAAATAATTCCATAGAAATATTTAGTGAAGCCCATTGATAATTATCAGTGATAATGTTACAGAAGTTTCAACACTTCTGTAACAATATTGTGTAAAAGTTGCACACATGGGAAGTGAGTTGAAGGAAGAAGGAAGAGAGCAAGTGACAAATGTATGCCAAGATGCAAAAATACGTCTATGCTTGGAATAGATATTAGAATGTAAATATTGTGAATACGTACTGGTAGGCTTTGCATAATGATGTCATTGACTGTGCTTCAGTGTGACATAACCTTGGTTTTCTGCAGGTGCTTCGGGAGGATGGTTTCTTAAAAATGCCTTCTGTTTTGTTTGTTTGGGAGAATTATTTTCCAGTCACAGTTGACTCCTGGTAGAGCCCCTGCAATCTTTTTGGCAAGGTTTTCAAAAGTATCTTGCCACTGCCTTCTTCTTAGGGATAAGAGAAAGTGACTGGCCCAGCTGTATTCATGCCTAAGGCAGGACTGAACCTCATGTCCTCCCAGTTTCTTGCTTAGACCACAGGTTGTAAGCAGCCTGATTTTATATTTCTTTCATGTTTCCATCTTTAAATGTCAAAATATAAATCCTTAGAAGAAGCAAGTCAATAAAGAGTTTGAGAATTGCTTCCCTTAAGTGTTTAGGACTGTTGTTAAAGGGACACATTATGTGATACATATAATTAGATAGAAGTTGTACCAATAAGTAAAGAAATTCAGTGAAATTTTTGGCTAATTTATACCATATAGAGAGGCATAGTGCAGTGTGACGTGTTATGTGATTAGAAATGTACCAGTTATATATTTACCAGCTACACTAGAAGGTGTGATACTGTTTCACAGTAAAACAAATAAAGGCACTTGCCTTTAAAAAATCACTTTCTATGACTGCACATATGGTGTAAACCCCACAGGTAAATGCTTCACTATCCTTCACCGTTTAATAGCAACATAGAAAGTTTCTGCAAGCTGTTTGTGATCAGTAACCTGAGCAAATGTCAAGCTCTCCAGCTCGAATTAAGATAAATAAGATAATTTAATTTAAAAACCTGCTTTCTTTGGTGGGAAAAGCTTGAGGGAAGGAGGTGACTCATGTTATACCTCTGTAAGAAAACTCACAGTAAACTTGTAAAATCTCCAGGTAATCAATATCTCTCTTCCATGCTTCAGAGGCCCTTCTTTTTTCTGCCTAATCTTCCGTTTTTGGCTAGCATTAGGGAATCTTTCAGAGACTTCATTTCATGTTCATTGTTCTTTGCCATTGCTTGCATTTCCAGCTGTTTGATTTCTTTGATGCTACAACAGTTAGTAATTTGAATCAAGGTTTAATTCAAACCCTGCCGTTAAAGGCTTCCAGTAATTAGTTGCTTGTCTGCTTGTAATCATGAACCTCATGAAGCAGTGTCCTTTACAATGCAATTATAGCTAGACAACAAAAAGGAGAGCATAAAGGGATTTGTTCATTAGATATCCTATTTAGCAGATAAATAAAAGAAATATGCAGAAATAAATATGGGGAAACCCTGCTTGTCCAAATGGTAAGGAAAAGAATTTACTTAATAATTAGTTTTCTTCTGTTCTGCTGGAAATCTACATGAATTGGATTAAAGAAATAAACCACTTTTCAAGCTGACATTTTTGGGTTCAGCAAGTACAAAAAAAAAAAAAAGAACGGAGTGCAACAAAATGATTCTAAGTTGAGAAAAATTCTGCTGTAAGGTATTATTACAATATTTTAGGCTTTTAGAATGAGAATGAAGGTGTGAATTGGCAGACCTAGCAGAGGCATAAAAAATGTGCATATATGTGAAAAACATTACAAGTTTTTGTTTCTTTTGTAATAGAATTCTGGGTCATTCATTGAAGCCAAATGTGGGGAAATTTAAGGCCAATGAAAGGATGTACTTTACACAGCAACCATACTTTTTTAGCCAAGTTTTGCTTTCCTTTTCTCTCTAATTCCAAAACTAGATGGTTTTCCCAATATAATAATAAAAAGTCAGCTTTGTCTACAAGGCTATTGTATGTTTAATGTTTGTTAAGTATATACCCGAAGAAGATTGTCTGAGGCGAGACAGTGGAGATATTTTTGTTTGTCTTAAAGATCATGGTATTTGGGAGGATTTTGAAAAAATAGTTGTTCTTATAGAGCATGCATGCGTTGCCTGTGCATGTTTTTCAGGAGATCTGCATTTTCCGTTTTATAGAATGGGCATTTGCTGGGATTTGTGGAACAGATAGTTTAGCATTTGGAAGTCGGATCCCCTCTTCAAACTATACTTGTGAAACAGCTGTGTAAGAGGACTGATGCCAGGAAGTAAAGTGAGAGTGACTTAGCCTCAGGACCAGGATGCTTCTCTGCAGGGCTTTTTAAAAGCTGCTTTTGTTTTATAACTCCAGGAATTCAGGAGTTCACCTGAAGTTCTGGAAACTATACATTTACTTCTAAAATTTAAGATTATATCCAATTATGTGCATTATATACTCAGGTTTAGACAATCCTAGTCAACCTCTGTGTTTTAACAAACCACAAACACCCCTGTTTTGACAAACAGGGGTTCAAACCTGCATTATGGTACAATAACATGAAAGGTTCAGAAATACAAAAACCCTTCAGCCAGCCTTTATGTTTCCTCCTCTGGAGAAATAGCTTTCAAACACTTCCTGTAGCAAGCTAAATGCTTTTTCTGTTCTTACTTTTGAATTTCACTCCATTGTTCCTTGCAAAACTCTTCTAGCACAGATAGTGCTCCTACAAAGGAGCTGTTACAAGCACTGATTTAAGGGGGCACTCATTTCTATACCTATCATATTCACTTTTTCTTATCCTGAATTTGTCAACAGCTGCACATCAATTCAAATTTGCACAAAGATGGTATGTTTAGTTTGTACCATGTAGAGATTGTGTCAGCTTTTGTTCACTTAGGAATTCATACAGCTGCATTATTTACTCAAAGCAAGTTGCATTTAGCCTGCAGTCTTTGTGGCCATGCTTACAATGAAAGCATTTGAGAATCTTTGAAGAGATATTGTAACTTCTCTTTGCATGATTAAAATGCCCGTGCAGATCACATCTGTTAGCATTTGGCATGCTATGTGAAATCTACTCATTTTAATGCCTCAGGAGAGAAGCTGTGTTCTTTATTGTTTTCATGGTATGCGAATTTGAACTAGACTGATCCTATGAAATTTGTTGTAGTTTCATGTTGTAAAATTGTTTGGGTATGTAGTAACACTATGTGTTACTATTTGTGCTTTTGGTTTTTTTTATTTTTCATTTGTTGTATGATCTACAACATAAAATGGTCATCAATGCTACCTTAATAAAGTGTGACATACAGTATATGTTTTTCCATATTTTTTTTTAATAATCAGGACTGCTGTTCTTCTGTCTAGTCATGTCCAACTCTAGGGGGCAGTGGTCATCTCTGTTTCTTAGCTGAGGGAGCTAGCATTGTCCAAAGACACTTTGTGGCCAGCATAACGAGTGGTGGGGTTCAATTTTTTTTCCAACTGTTCTGTGGGCATGGCTTAGTGGGCGTGGCTGCCAGCCAATCAGAGGTGGTATTTGCCAGTGTCAGCCAATCAGAGGTGGTTCTCTGATTCAGTCAAAATTATTGCTACCGGTTCTCTGGAACCTGTCAGAACTGGATGAATACCACCCTTGAGCATAACTATAGTATATGCCAAGGTTCATGAAATGCTGTTATCTTCCCACCAAGGTGGTATTTGCATCTACAAGCTTTCAAACTGCTAGGTGGGCAGGAGCTGAGGCAATTAACGGATGCTCATCCTGTCATGTGGCTCTCAGGTCTTGAATCCAGCTGCCAAGCTCAGCAGCTTCAACCTCTGAGCCATCGCACCCCAAGCTTTATTTTATCTGAATATTTATCAGTACATTACATATTGTTTTATAGCTGGAATATTGACATGATATTCTACTGTATGTATGCACAGCAAATTATGTGTTTTGTGTGTATATATGTGAAACTGAGAAAGTAAAAAAGGTGAATAAGAATTCCCTGATCTTATGGAATGTGATTGTTGCATAAAGGTAGGAATTTAAAGGGTAGGCTTAATTATTACTAAAAGATCTAAATGTAGGGCAAAAGGTATGAATTGGCTCTCTAGATCACCTAGATAGAATGTGCATGTTACATTTAAGTAATGGGGCTGATGGAAGTACCAGTAATCTTTGTTTAATGACCATTATTGGGATGGTCGGTGTGGTCACTAAGGGATACAGTTGCTAGCTGGACATCATGTGACCATGAGTATGCTTATGATTTTACTTTAGCTTTTCTTTGTTTTACGGTGTCAGAAAGCTCAAACCCCAAACAGTCAGGTAGCTCAAATATCAGAAAAGGTTTCTGTAACTCAGCTCACGAGGAACCTGATAAAAGGGCAAAGCTTATAGTCCTTCTCTGCCTGCCGTGCTCTTTGGATTGGAATATTTGCCCTGCCATTTGAATAATTAGTAAAATGGAAATTAATGTTTGTATTGACATTCATTGGAGAGGAGAGGAAGGGATTAAAGAGAGTAAGGGGAATACACATAGAAAGGAATGTGCTAGTGCTGGCTGTTTACCTAGTATGCCCCCAGCTTGTAGCCGTAAGTCACACAGGAGACAGAGAAAAGCCAAAGTGTGAAAGTCATTAAAGTCTTGTCAGTTTCAGGCAGCCTTTCTGATTCTGCTATGTAAAGTCTCGGAATTGAGCTTGTCAACATGCCAGCCCTGTTGCAGACAAAAGCAGCTCAGAAAAAGTTAACTTTGTTTAGACATTTTTTCTGCTCTGCAGGGTAGGAAAAATGAGTTAGGTATGGACAATGAATACAAATTGGCTGTAACTGCAAATGTGCAATAGAGATTCTGCAAATGTGTAATAGATAAGTTGGCATCAATTACAAGGTTATTTTGGAATAAATCACTTATTGTACTTGTATGCCACTCAACTCTCAGTGACTCTGGGCATTAAATTCACAAATTCAAGATTATAAACCTAAAGCACTGGTCGCAAACAGCCCAATTTTTTTTTTCATTTTTAACTTTTGATACACTAAAAGCTATTTTTTTAAAACATGAAAGTGACATTGGGATTGGGAAATCCCATGCTTCAATATGGGAAAGAATACAGTGTAGAGTACAAATATGAAGGCATTATTTGAAAACCTGTATCTTGGGAATCTAGGAGAGGCCATGTCCAGAAAAAAAAAAGATAAAAAAAATAATACAAAAGTTAAAATTGAAATAATTCTGAACTTGACAAACCATAAATTCCAATTTTTTCTTCAGAAAGGCAGTCTGAGACAAGAGGCAGTCTGAGACAAGATATATGCACACTCAGAAATGAATAGTAGTCTAACGTTTTAAAAATGTTTAAATATGGAGATCATTAAGGAATGGAAGTAAAATGGAACAGGTGTCAGTGCATTTCTCTATTCCAAACAAAATAGTGTGAATTTGTCTGATAACTTAAGGAACTGTTACTATGGCCCTCAACAGAAAACTATGAATGATAATCACATTTCATTATACAATTTCCTTAAAAATGTAATTACCAAATTTGAAGTACACCAGCTATAATTTAACTTTTCAATAGAAATCTCTAAACAAGATAAAGGAATGTAGTCTGTCATTGCTGTAATAAAAGACAATATAGTATATTAAAGAAAATCACAGACCTTAGGCTCATAGTAAAGGAGAAATAATGAGATCAAATATCCTAAAAGAGAATCAAGGCTGCATAGGGATTTCCGAATCAATTAGGTGCAGACAAAGAAATAGTTATGTTACCACATAAGTGCTTATTTGAAAATGTACCATGGTCATGGGTTCATAATTTGCATTCTTCACAGCCAGCTTCTGGCAAGCAGTGTCAGTGGAGAAGATGGCTGTACAATTGCAACTTGCTATAAAATGATATATCACTCAATGACCACAGTGGAAATGTGATCTCATAAGTTTATTGTGGTGATGTGATATCTCACGATGAATGAATCTTTTAGCATTGGAGTTACTTGTCCCAACTGTAATTAAATAAGGACTATCTTGGGTTGTTAGAACTTCGGCATAAAATCGGAATTCTTGCACAAAAATAGATCATGAATTCTAATAGAACTAACCAAATATCAAGAAAGATGTAATTAAGTTTTCAAAATAAAGCATTTTTAAAACACCTATTCAAAGTTACATCAACACTGAAAAAAGTGACTAGCAACTGCTTCAACCATTATAGCATTTCCATGGTCATGTGATCAAAATTCAGGTACTTGGCATCTGGCATGTATGTATGATGGTTGCAGCATCCCAGAATCACGTGATGACCATTTACCACCTTCTTAACCAGCTTCTGAAAAGCAAAGTCAATGGCAGAAGCCAGATTAACAACTACACTGATTATCTTAACCATGGCAGAAAAAGTTGTAAAATCAGGTGCATCTCACTTAACAACTGCCTGGGTTAGCAACAGAAATTCTGGTCCCAATTGTCGTAAATTGAGGACTATCTGCACTATATAGCAAAGTTGATGTTGAGGATTATGGTGAGATTTTTGCACTATAAACATCCAAATACAGTGTAGCAGCACTTAGAAAATTGCATATGGGGTACTTATATTGAAATTATTTACTTCATGGTTACTGAAAGAGAAAATTTACATATAGTGGAACCTTGGTTCACAAATGCTTTGGTTCACAACCAGCTTGGTTCACAACCAAAAAATCAGCTAAATGTTTGACTCTGTTCACAAACAAATCCTTGGCTCACAAACAAACCTCCTAAGGACAAAGAAATCTTAAGAGAGAAAACACTCGAAGAAGAGCGCCCTTCCATCTCCCGCAAAACATCAACCACTGTCTTGCTAAGAATTGACCGACTGAAAAGTTTTCTCTGTTGTTCATGGTTTTCTCGGTGTTTGCATTAAAAGATTTTACTGCTACACTGTGTGTTCTGTGGCATATTTAACTACAGTACTGTATTTGTGTGCTTCAAAATCTTAAAAAGACAACAGAGATCATAGGGGTCGGGAATGGATTGATTGTATTTCCATACAACCCAATGGGAAAAATTGTTTCAGTTCACAGCCAACTCAGTTCACAAAGTTATGGAACCAATTGTGGTCGTGAACTGAGGTTCCACTATATATCAACCACTAGATTTTGAAGAACCAGGAAGGAAACCTGATCTGCAAACTGTAAAAATCCATATATGGACTAAAGCAAACAGCTAAAGCATGGTACAATAAACTAAATTAAATGTTGTGAAATATGACTTTGGAAAATAAAACACTATTCCATACTTATTTACAAGATTTTAAAGCAGTGGTTCTCAACCTTCCTAATGCTGCGACCCTTTAATACAGTTCTTCATGTTGTGGTGACCCCCACCATAAAATTATTTTCACATACACCTGTATTTGTAT
>JANHFR010007246.1:32048-43084 GCA_032468015.1 Mimophis mahfalensis | reverse complement strand
TTCCAACATTCCAGGGGGCCAGCAGCACTGACCCGAGTATAAGCCGAGGGTGACTTTTTCAGCTCATTTTTGGGGCTTTAAAACTCGGCTTATACTCAAGTATATACAGTATTGTTTTACAAGACATTTATATAAACAAAAACTGGAAAGATTACTCAGAGTTTGCAACAGTCTGTTCCCACCTTTTTAGCATTGGTACCTCTTGGCAGAAAAAGCTGAACGAACACAAAATCTAGAAATAAGAGGCATGATTTCAAAACCAGCTTCACAAACAGAAAGAAGTCTTTACAAGGGTGAAAAATACTCAAAAATGATGGTGGATATTGTTTTAATTCTAGGACAAATGTGAAAAGACTTAGAATTGCCTAAAAAGTTTTACCTTTAAAAGTTTTACTAATTTGGCCTTCTTGTGCAGACTTCTAGAGATTTGAAAAAGTTTGTATCAGAGAACGAGTTTCTTCCCTGTTCTCTGATTAGAATTAGAATCTCGGCCAAAGTAGAAGAATGTTCTGTTAATCACCCCAAATTCTTCCTTATCCATTTCAATTCTATTTAAACAGTAGCAGAGGCAATGGCAGCCTCATTAAGACAAGAAATACAATTTCCTTCCTTTCTTGAATTGCTAGTAATGGAAGTCCCAGTGGAATTTTGCTTCTTAATTCCTGGGAATGGACCAGACCAGAAAATATTTTGGTTGAAGAACAAACAGGCTTTACAGCTTGACATTCCGTATTAGATCACTTTCTTATCAAGCTGGAATAGTTCCACATTGTCTAATAAGTGAATTTTAAAAGGGGAAACTTGGAAGAACAAGGTGACTTAAAGGGAATTTTTGAAAACCTCAACTGTTTCCAATAAGGTAGAGATAGCAAATCTTGTTTGCAAAGCATGCTGCTAAATCATAATGGGCGTATCCCTCACTGAAAACTATATTTACTGTTACATTAATACCATCTTTTAAAAACGAAATATGGTTGTTTTTAGTTTAGCTCTTTCCCAAGGAGATGAATGGTTTTCATTTTATGCATGACCATCTCCAAGCAAGGGGAAAAAAATGAGCTCACTTTTCAGAGAAAAGAATCTGGAGCTGCGCTTGCTTTGTATTTCATTCCAAAATATTCATACAGCTTATTATGCTTTCGCAGCACTTCCTTAACTCATTTCAGCTTGATTGTGGCAGTCTTCCTCAACCTGGTGTCCCCACTGTAGTCCTACATGCAGCCCAATTAGAACTAGAATTTCCGTTGCTAATCAAGGTGGTTTGGGGGTGGTTGTATACAATTTTACAACTTTTTGCATAGTTGTTAAGTGAAACACTGTTATTAAGTGAATCCCGCTTTTTCCATTGACTTTGCTTGTCAGAAGCCAGCTGGGAAGGTCACAAATGGTGATCACATGGCCTCATAATGCTGCAGCAGTCGCAAATACATTCAGGTTGGCAAGTACCCAAACTCTGATCACATGACCGTGTGGATGCTAGGATGGCTGTGCAAGAACTGATCATAAGTCACATTTTCTAGTGCTGTTGTAACTTTGAACGGCACTAGAAAATTTGGTCGCTAAACAAATGGTTGTATGTCAAAGACTATACGTACATACTATTCTTGTCCTCAGCCAGCCCTCCTTGCATTTGAAATGTGCTTCAACACATTTGGGAGGCATCAGGCTTTGAAGAACATTTTAGCCAATATGTGATAAATTTATTATCAACTAGCAGATAACCCAGCTTCGCCCGGGTATTTATGACAATGCTGCAGTTTACAATTCCCAGCATTCCTTGCCTGATTTGCATGCCTTGCCTCTATTGTCTGGAGAGCCTCCAATTTGCATGCCTTGCCTGGTAACCCTCTGCACATGCGCAATAGAGTTTGGCAGTGAAATGCCAGTGGGGCGTCCACTTTGGCACCCTTTTTTGGGGGGAATGACCCCCCAAAGGCATTCGTGACCCCCCAGTGCTGATCTCGCAACACCAAGGTGTGTATGTGCCAAGTTTGGGTAAGATTGGTTGCTCCATGTAGGAGGGTATAGAACATATACACACATGCACGCCTCACCACACTTTTTTTTTTATATATATAGCTATATTAATGTTTGTACATAGTGTATTTTTCAAACCATAAGACGCACCTGACCATAAGACGCACCCAGTTTTTAGAGCAGGAAAACAAGAAAAAAATATTCTGAACCAAATAGTACCAGTATACTAAAATATTTAGCTCCGTCATTCTGAGAGTGCTTGCCCCCACTCGTGCATGTGCTGGACAGCATTCGGACCATAAGACACACCCTCATTTCCCCCCCCCCACTTTTTTTGGGGGGGAAGCAAGTCTTATGGTCCAAAATTTACGGTAATTATTTTTCTTTCTTTTATCTTTAAGTTTCTTATTGGTAATCACTTGAAAACCTGTTCTTATCTAGTGTATTAAGAATGTTTGAGCATGTTTGAGCATGTTCTTATCTAGTGTATTAAGAATGAGTGAGCTTAGAAAATAATCTATATAAGTTGCATTCTGATAATTAAAAAAGGGGGCGGGGAAGAGAGAGGGAGGGAGAAATTGCCCACCTGTATCTGGAGTTTCTGCCCTAATATTTTTTGTATAATGTTTTCCCAAGAATTTTCATCCAACAATTTTGTGAGGTAAAGTAGATCCATAGTACATGCAAAATCACTTAGTGAGTTTAATGTCTAAATTAAGGTTTTTACAGCCTGGATTTACTGATAAATCTTAGGTGATCATGGTTCAGTGCTTTTTGCCTATGGCCTTTCCTATACATCAAGGAAATGTACCACAATGTTTGTCATAAACCTCTCTTGAATTTCTAACTGAAATTCTTCTGTATTTTTTGGTGAATAAAATACCACATTAGGCACAGAGGCACGTATCGCCTTTCTCCCTTGAACAAAGAGTTCTCAGTTTGTGCCCAATAAATATCAATTTAAAATTAATTATAGGCACCCCATCCTCATACATCCTTGGATATGCTGAGGGAGTGAAAATCAGTCTTATTTTTTTCAGCTGAAGTGCTGGGAGGAAGCCTCAGGCTCACGTTCTAAGTTCTCGCTATGTTAAGGACGCCAAGCCACATTCTTGAACTCCATATACGGCAATGCTGTTGTTTTGCCTACCATACGAAGACTGGTATCATGACAAATTATTATCTCTGAACACTTGATTACATACCAACTAGGGGTAAAAGGAACCCCAGAGCTGGCTTTAGAAATCAGGGAGAGTTGTAAGCAGAATTTCTTAGCTGGGTTGATATTTAATGTAGTAGATTACTTGATTTTTGGTAACTGAAATAAAAACACCACAGTGTTCTCTTCAGTATGCAAATATGCTTTGCTCTTCAATAATCTCCCAATAACATGCTTTCCTGTTTCAAAAAATAAATGATTTAAATTGAAGTCTTTCAGTTTTCAGACTGCTAGGCAGTTCTAGATTAAATTTGATCCTTGGAATGGATCATTCAGTATTAGATCACTTCCTTATTTTGCAGTATCTTCAATAAGTGAAAGCTTATAAGTGGAACTTAAGTCAGGATCCACACAATATGCAGCTTTTATCCATTTCAGAATCACTTTTGTACTTACTGCTACACATAGTGCAAACTTGAGAATAATGGATGCTTGCTTCTTATATAAAACTTTATGAGAACTCTAAAAATTAGGTGAATGATGTGCTATTATTTTAGATATCAGTTGGTCTAAAGCAAACTTTATATAGCTGCATATTGCAAGATAGAACATTCAATGTTAATTATGCAAAACCTAAGATATTGGGGTGGGTGGGGTGTATACAGAATATAATAATAATCAAATATAACAATTATGTTTCATATAGTTACACACACACACACACACACACACACACACACACACAGATATTTGCTAAGTGCCCTAAAATTCATGCTTACCTAATTTAAGAAGTTTAGATCTTCACTTATATGGGAATAGTGTTTGATGCATGGCACACTTGGAGTATGTTGTTTCTAGCAATAGAAGTCAGCAACAGCCCTGCAGTCCTTGTATTAGTCATACCTATTTTCAGCTGATGTGCAACACCACCACTTTTGTTCAGAGACCAATTGGGACCATATAGGTCCTTCACTCCCTTTGAGGATGAAAAATAATTTTTTAAAGAATATATTGCAGATCCTATGATGAGTTTGTGTTCCTAACACGGACTTAAATCGTGAGGCTGATGTGACCAAACTTGAAACTAATATTTGGTCACGCATCTTTTTTACTGGTTGAAATTATTTCTTTTTCACATTTTACATCAGGGGATTGGTGCCTCTGATTTTAAGTGATGACTTGGTTTCATCCAGGACAGTGCACATGAGAGTGAAGTCTTGTGGTTTCTCCCTTAAAGCAGTCATGAGGTGTGTGAGCATGCAGTGGCTGCCTTTAAACAGTATGCCAAGGAACTGGCTCTCAAAGATGTTTTCCGTTTTCAAGCCATCTAAATACTTAAGTCAGATATGGTTCCTAAATTCAGAAGAGCTTTAACCTGACAAGAGTTAATGCTGTCCTTGAGGGGAAAATTTGGAGTATTGTATTTGAACAAAAACTTTGTCCTCATGGTGAAAGAGACCTTGACCTATTAACCCACATTTTATTATTTTTATTTTTATTTTTATTATTGCTCTCCTGGTACAGATGCCTAACTGAAGCTAATAATACCACATCTAAGCAGACTTCCAATTCACCTAGATCTATTTTATTTACAATTATAAATCTATTCAGTCACTGTAATTTTATTTAGTTCTCTGTAATCTATCTAGCCACTGTAATTTTATTTAACAAGGTTTTGTTTTATTATTTATTAAATTTAACATACTTCAACCAATACTTCAATTTCAATATCATAATTATTGGATTTTACTGCATTATTTTCTGTCTCACAGTTCTTTTTCTTTGAGCTGATCTTTAACTGTAATAAAGTACTTCTACTAAATTCTGCTCTTGGCAATTTATATTCTAGTGCCAAATGGGAAATAGGAAGATACTGTATCAAATAAAATTAGAACAATGCTACAAAAATACAGAAAGCCAGTTTGATGTATTCAATAAGGCTTCAGGCTAAAAATCGGGAGACCGTGAGTTCTAGTCCCATTTTAGGCATAAAGCTGGCTGGATGACTATGTGTCAGTCAGTCTCTGCCAGCTCTAGGAAGGATGCAAGGGCAAACCACTTCTGAAAACTGCAGGTACATGTCCAGGGAGTCTCTGAGAATTTGCACAGTTGAAAGGAAAAAATATACATATAGTTCAATTAATGGCTGCTTGTTATGTTAAAGAGAGTGAGCAAATTATTAGTAACTGCATACCCAAAATTATGTCATACTGTAAGAATGGAATGTGGCTTACTTCTTGATTCACACTAATTTTGGCAAGTACAACACAGCAAGCCAAAGTGTTCGGAAATGCACTGTATTCTTGGCCTTTATTTTTAACATAGAAATCTGACTCTGGGGAAAGCTACAGGTCCTAGCTATCAATCATTCTTTGATCCTGCTAAAGGCTCCCATGAATGACAGTTGCTGTCTTTTCTCATGCCTATTAAAGGCCTAAGCCTACAGTTGAACTCACATGTTTCAGATTCCTGCATATTGATGAAGCCTAGTTGATTTCTAATGACTTCCATTGACAAAATTGCAGACCCCAGCTTTGATTCTCAAGTGTGACCAATTCTATTTTTCCCAAACTTTACTAAAGTTATATCACTAACTCTCTTTATTAAGATAGCTTCTTAATAGAGACAAATTCTTAGACATCATTCTGTATTTGATAACATGATATAAATAATTCCAATAGTTCTAACATTTCTATATTCTGTGTGACATGTTGATGAATGTGCATTATGGATATAGCTTATAACGAAATGTTTCTTATATTGCTATAAGTTAATTTTTTTAATTAGACTTTCATTTATGGCACCATTTGATGGCACATAGAGATTTCAGCCACTGGCTATAGCTTTGCTATAGACTGAGATATAATGGAGCAAAAAGTCAATCAGAGTTGAAAATCCTTGCTATTTTAGTGTAATCAATGGCTCAAAATATTGGCTGTGCAGTTGGGTGTCAACCAGTATGGTTATGTATGGAATGAAGCTCTCCTTCTTTAAAAACAGAGATAATCTTTAATGAATGAATCACGTACCATCATCCACGTCTGATATTGTTTTTTCCTGGCATTTAGATTGGAAGATTGATTATTGGGCAGAATGGCATTTTATCCACTCCTGCTGTGTCCTGCATTATCAGAAAGGTCAAAGCTGCTGGGGGGATTATTCTCACAGCCAGTCACTGTCCTGGAGGACCTGGAGGAGAATTTGGAGTAAAGTTTAACATTGCCAATGGAGGTAAGAGTTGTTTCATCTTATTACAAACTTTGATTTTATTTTTATTTGTAGAAAAAAACCTAAGGTGCAAAAAGAAATTTGCCTATTACATTCACCATCTGTAATCATATAAAATTTAAAAAATAATATCTGTCTATATATGTCTAGCTAGCCAGCCAGCCAGCTAGCCAGCTATCTATCTTAAGATGTGTCATGTGTAAATGCAGCATATTTAAACAAAGTTTAAAAGGCTTGTAGACTTTTCCAACTATTTGTTTTTTGGAATTAAAATCACTGAATAGACATGTGTTCATCTCTCTTGGTTCCAGGCATGAGACCCATTACAAGCAGTCTGAGGTTGTAGCCACAGACACCTCTGTTTATATCGGCACAGCTTCCTGTCCCATTAGATTTCTAAAATGTTCTTTTGAATATCTAAAATATTCTTTTGAATATTTAAAATATTCTTTTGAATATCTAAAATGGTATTTTAATTGTAAATAAGTAGGAATCTGATACGCTACTGCAGCCCCATTTGGAAACGTACCCAACTTCTCCTCCAGAAGTTAATAGAAGATAACTGGTAGAATGCATCCTGTATGGGGGAAAAAAAAGGAATGACAAGGAATATTCTCACCAGTTTTTCCTATGGTGAATTAAATATGCTACTCTCCACATAGAGCATGGTAGCCATTTTATGAGAACATTGCAAGCTCTCAAAATTCTAATATGCCCATTGGCTGCAAAATTTTGTACATAAGAGCAATAACAATAGCACTTAGACTTACGCACCGCTTCACAGTGCTTTAGAGCCTGCTCTAAGTGGTTTGCAAAGTCAGCATATTGCCCGCAATAATCTGGGTCCAATAATTGAACTAGATTGAAAAAAAAATCCTAATTATTATTTGATGAGACATTAAACCCAAGGAGTTTAATTTGATTTTTCAGAAGATTCAACCTCAGACGTTCAGTTTTAATCTGAAGATTTCAGAGACCACAAAAACCTGTAATAAAATATGCATGCGCTTCTAAAATACTATGTTAATTTAAACTATTGTGTACCTCATAATCATATATAAAATTTGTCTTGTGTATAAGAGAATTTAATCCGTTTTGTGGCAATATTCAAGAATTGATATAGCTTATGTTTGTATTATATTTTCAGGTCCAGCTCCAGATGTTGTTTCTGATAAAATTTATCAGATCAGCAAAACCCTTGAAGAATATGCCATTTGCCCTGATTTGAGAATTGATTTGTCTCGGTTGGGAAGACAGGAGTTTGATCTGGAGAATAAATTCAAGCCTTTCCGGGGTATTGCATTCTTTTCCATAGTGTGGAAATTTGCAATTAAAACTGAAAAGTTAGTCCTTTAAAAAGTTATTGGCATGGTAGTATTTTAGAAATGAAATAGGAAATCCACAATGGAAATGTGGCTTTTCTCTTGTTACCCAAATTTCACATACATTTTAGTACTTTAAAGGCAATACTGTATTGATAATGATCTTATTCTGGCTGTGACTGAAATTCAAACCAACATCTAACTTTTTGTTTCCCTGGTTCTTGTTAGCTTAGCACTCCCATTCTACATATTTTTCTTTAGGCATTTTACTTCTAAATTTAAAGCACGAGTTGTAATGTCAGTTTTTCATTCTATAGCCTTTGTTTTACTTTACTAAATTGATTATGGTTTTTTTGTGGTCATTGTGTTACTAAGCCACATAGTCATTTTATAAAGTTTTTTCATATTTTAGACTTTTCGATAACTTGTTGATATTTTGTTTGATTCTATTGTATGCCAACAGTTCTGGAAGCAATATAGTGAGTTTTAGAACTTATAACCATATCTTTACTTGTGCCTATCAATCTGACATGATTATTACCATCCAGAGCCCTTGTCTGAGGGAGATAGGCAGTTTAGAAATATGAAATATAAATAAATAAATTAAGCATGTCTTAAGTTATTCTCTTGCTTACTCCTAGAATATCCCAAAAACTAACAATAGTAAAATATTCAGAATTGACAGGATCAGATAGTAATTATGGCTGAGCAAAAACATTCAGTGGGTCATTTTATGAAGTAACCCTTTAAGTAAAAAACCCTTAAAGTAACACTCTGAGGTAAAGCATTGAGCCGTGAAACACTCCAAGGACCTTACTAAGGTTGCCTGAACAGGAATGTATGCATGTACATGAATAGAATACACTTCTGCCAATTCAGTTGCTGAAATGTTAAGCAACTTTTCCCTTTCAAATAGTTCAGGCAACCCTAGCAATAATTCTACTATGGACATTGAATTGCCAAACTGAGAGGTGATCTATGATAAAGGTACTGGGTTAATTCCCAAAGCGTTTTATGGCATAGATTTTCACTTATTCGATGATATAAGTTTTCATTTGATGTGTACTTACAACTAAGCACAGTATCCAGACTTACCTTCTTTGTTTGATCTTTTGTACACAGTTGAGATAGTGGACTCTGTGGAGGTTTACCTTAATCTTCTGAGAACCATCTTTGATTTCAGTTCTATTAGAGGCTTGCTAACTGGGCCAAATCAACTTAAGATCAGAATTGATGCCATGAATGGAGGTAAAGAGCACCATTTTTCATGCCGTATGTAAACCACTGATTTTTAAAATGCTGAAAATAAGATTTAAAACTCATACAGTAATTAATTACTATTGATTTATAACAGGCTATGTAATCCTTAATGAGTGCAGAGATGATTTTGCTATTATGTATAACATTCAAAATGTCTCCCATATCTCATGCTTGTAAGGGAGCTATGTATATTATGAGAGTGGGGCAGAGTCAGATGCCTAAAATTTCCTACTGACTTAATTTTGGAGATGAGAGTAAACCCTTTCTTCAGCTAAAAACCAAAATATTAATTGGCTCTGGGAAAAAGCAATTCTTGAATGTCCAGGACACTTTTTGCTTCAGTTAACTTATGAAAAGTATTTATAGCTTTGTTCTTTTTGAATTGAAAGAACACCAACTATATATAAATGTGTGTGTGTGTGTGTGTGTGTGTGTGTGTATAAATTTAGCTCCTTAGCCCTTAGTCTTAAATTATAAACTATTTTCAGCAACTCCACATACACGATTCTACCTCTGTGCTAAAATAATTAATTTATTCTTAACAGTGATATAGGTTATTTGGTATGACAAATGCATTTACTGGATTATATGTTGAAGAATTCATAGAAACCGAAATTCTTCAAATGTGGCAAAAATAACTGGGGCAAGATGGCAGATTAAAAAAATACATAATTATATTTTTTAAGTGTATACGTTTTTGCCCACAAACTGGTTTCTTCAATTTACTCTATTAAAAATTTCAATAATAGTTTTTAAAATAATTAATTACTATCACATTGAGAAAAGTTAAATATGGCAAGAGTGTTTATACCACAAATAAATTGCTGAAAAGTATCCTTCTTTTACGTTTTTATACGCAGTGATATTGCATTTCAACCACTGCCTGTTTTCCATTTGTATTTTTTAAAAAATGCTATTCAATTTTTTTTCTCCCCACAAAAACGCAGATGCTATAATTGAGTTTAGATATATGACCTCATACCAGCTATTTCCCTCAACAATTGGCTAAGGAGATATTTTCAAAGAGCCACAAAATTCTTTGCAGAAGTGGAAGAAAATCTTCCACTTCTCTTCCTTTAATTATATTTGATGTTGGTGTTTAAGTAGAAAAATATTCTTTTTTTATAAAATCAATTTCCATTCATTTCCTGAGGCCATTTTTTTCTACTGCTCATAAAAGTCTTTCAGTGTGACTACTGCTATAAAATGTCCACTAGTAGAATATTTGACTTGTATCTGGTATTATACAGCTATTTCTTAAGCACTCTTGGGGTTTTTTCTCCCAATAAAGTTTGTTATTTGTTAACATATACTAGGTGGTACTACTTAATATATACTAGTTAATATATACTAGGTAGTCACTAAGTTTATAAAATAGCTGGACTTTCACTTGGGAATTCCCAGTGTACAAATTAATCCAGAATCAAACTGCCTTTAAATTAATCACCACACTAATATGTTTGGTTTTGATACAGGCTTTTTATCACACAAATAACATAAGTAGCTGAACCCTAGTGAGTCGCCTAATTGTATGGCTGAAAAAGTTAGATATTTAGTGCCAATTTAGATGTTCTACAGGTGGTCCTTAACTTGTAACCAGAACTGAGTCCAAAATTTCTGTTGCTAAACAAGACAGCTGTTAAGTGACTTTTGCCCCATTTAACAAACTTTTTTGCCACAATTGTTAAACAAACCACTGCAGTTGCTAAGTGAATCTTGATGTCGTTAAATGAAACTGGCTTTCTCCATTGACTTTGCTTGTCAGAACCCAGCTGGGAAAGTTACAAGTAATGATCACATGACCTACAGGACAGTGCAACTGTCATAATAAATATATACTTGTCAAGTGCCCAAATTTTGATCATTTGATCATGGGGATGCTGCAACAAGTGTGAAAACTGGTCATAAGTCACCTTTTTCAATGCCATTGTCACTTTGAATAGTGACTAAATGAACAATTGTAAGTTGACGCCTACCTGTACTTCTATAGCAGCATAAAGAACCAAATAAATGTGGTGGTTCAGGCAGCTAATGCCTCCTTAATTACTATCAACTGCCTGCAATTAGTGCAGGTTCGAGTCCCACCAGGC
>JANHFR010007244.1:14869-25267 GCA_032468015.1 Mimophis mahfalensis | reverse complement strand
GGGGGGGGGGGAGCCCTAATGTGCAGGCATATGCATGGAATGAGGGCTGTTGGTGAGCACATTGTAAGGCGGGATATAAATGGGATTAAAATTAAAAAAAACTGAGGCTGACATCTTCAGAGGGAAAGGATCTGCTATAGAGACCACAGGCAATCGAACCCAGCCAGTCCCTAGTCTCTGAAGATGCCACAGATGCTAGCAAAACATAAAGAAATCTTCCATTTATTGTGATGGTTACCCAACACTGAAGCTCAACACTATCCACAGATAAAGGCCATGAAAGCTACACCAGCAAAGGGAATTACTTGAATTAGGGGGGGAAATGTATACTCACCTTTGCCAAATCTTCTTTCTTTATTGCAAGAGCCTGGATTTCATCTCCTTGCAGTACACAGCTCACAGGTTCTGGCTCTTCTTGGACTGGTGAAGAAGGCTGTTCAAATGGTTTGACTCTTTTTTTATCTGGGAAAAAAAAGGACTAATTTTCCCTATTGCATATATAGTTGTGTGTGCGCGCACGTGTGTGTGTGTGTGTGTGTGTGTGTGTGTGTGTGTATACTGTACATGCAATTAAAAATAATTCAAGAAGCATTCCTTTTTTGGTGGGTAGATAGGATCATAACTGCAAAGTAGGCATGATTAGAATTTTTATTATTCTATTATGTAAAAATGTATTAAATTTTCCCAGTCATATAGTAATTCCAATGTATATGGTGGTTTTAGCATGACTAAATCAGACACTTTTCACATTAATTGTATTATGCATACAATTCATTCAATATTATGTTAATTATTAAAAATTCAGTTAGAAATGGTAACTTCTGGAGAGATTACGAGGGCCATAGCCAAAACTTTGGGTGAAAATCACGCCTCGGCTCTAAATCAAAGATGTCATGTTTTGGAGTCCAAAGAGAAGCTTGCAGAGCTAAATAGTAGTTAGTCACAGACCATACGTGCATAATATAGTCACAGACATCCTCTTCATGAATGGAAGAAAGGAGACTGCACAGAAGGGGAGATAGGACTTGTCAAACAGTTGTTTTCTAAGTGACGTAAACTTCCACAATAATAACTGAAGCAGGTCCCTAATACCCTATCACCCAGCCCTGATCTTGAATGTGATGTGTTTCTGTTTCTTGTAAGAATAGTTCCTCTATTCTCTTTTATTCTTTTCTATCCTACAATACTTCTTGGCCTGAAAAACCTGAAGCAATAATACCTCCAAAATATCAAATTAAATTTAAACATTAAAATAGCATACATTTGAAATTCAGTTAAATGGTACAATGCAAATTGTCAGGTGTATTTAAAAAAAAAGAAAAGAAAATGCCTATGGTGGGGTTAATCTTGACCACTTTCTAAAACAGTGGTTCTCAACCTTCCTAATGCTGCGATCCTTTAATACAGTTCCTCATGTTGTGGTGACCCCCAACCCTAAAATTATTTTCATATACTCCTGTATTTGTATTGAAATATGTGTTTTCCGATGGTCTTAGGCGACCCCCAAAGGGGTCCCTACCCACAGGTTGAGAACCACTGTTCTAAAAGAAGAGTGTTGACGGCTCAAGAACATTTCCTTTGGCAGCACGTTCCAATATATTAGTCATGATCTCTATTGTTTTAATGCATATAGTGAAGTTCATAGCACCACTTCATGTTTTGTGCTGCATTCTGGTGCTTTCCTGTAGGGAACCTTATTTTTATAAAAATAATACATACTGATCAAACAAATTGAATATTGTCTTTATATTTTGCTTTTTGTTATTAGAATATCTGTTCATCTGCCTCCCCCTTACCTTTTATTAAAGCACACTTGTGGAATTTACATTATCCTTATCCCATTTACTAAACTAATTTAGGTGAAGCTTCACCTCATTGTACAGTACAAGTCCAGAATTCAGCTATTCCACAACCTTATCTTACATCTAGTTTGAAAATCTATTACTTCTGTATCAGGCAAAATTTGATATTATTGGTCTGAGATGCTTATAGACCTTATACCCCCAAACAATGGAAAATGTCCTACCAAATACCTACAATATTTGTCATGCTCCATCACTGAAAATATGGATCCTGCCATACAAATTATATAGTGCACATTAATGTCAAGCACATTTGCAGGATCGTTATTCATTAGCTAATTTTAGTTGGCTGATTCTCTCTGACTAAAGCAGGGGTCTTCAAACTTGACAGCTTTAAGACTTATGGACTCCAACTCCCAGAATTCCTCCTCCAGTCGTGTTAGCTCAGGAATTCTGGGAGTTGAAGTCCACAACTCTTAAACTTGCCAAGTTTGAAGGCCCTTGGACTAAAGCAGCAGTTCTCAACCTGTGGGTCGCAACCCCTTTGGGAGTTGAATGACCCTTTCACAGGGGTCACCTAAGACCATTGGAAAACACGCCCAATGGTCTTAGGATCCGAGGCACCGCTCCTCTATGGTTGGGGGTCACCACAACATGAGGAACTGTATTAAAGGGTTGCAGCATTAGGAAGGTTGAGAACTACTGGACTAAAGGAAGAAAAAGGAACTTTAGGGATTCAAACCATGTTTTTAGCAGTGGCTAGCCACTATATTACTAGTGGCTGCAAGAAGTTACCACAGAAGCTGAAATACATAGCCTGATGTTTCTGAGCTTCAGTTCATTTGTTCTTTTTATAATGTAGACAATATGGTCTATTCCTTGATTCATTCATTAACCACATTTTTAAAAAGATCACAATCATATTCTTCTACATTAAGCACTATTTGTCCTGGAATCTATTGCTACTGCATGTTGCCCATTCACACATGCATTAAAGCATCCCAGCTAGGATGCTCCGTGCCACTCTTGTTGTTCCTATCTGTCATTCTAAAGTTTGGTGTCTAATCAAACCCATTCCTTATACCAAGGGTCTTCAAACTTGGCAAATTTAAGACTTGTGGACTTCAATTCCCAGAATTCCTCCTCCAATCATGTTAGCTTGGGATTTCTGGGAGTTGAAATCAACAAGTCTTAAAGCTGCCAAGTTTGAAGACCCCTGCCTTATACTTTCTATAGCCAGCGTAATACCCATCTCTAACTATCAAGTTGAGCAAGCACTCAACCTTATAAAATGATTTAAACAGTTTTAAATGTGTTTAATCCAATGAATTTTAGAGACTGAAGTACATGGTAAGAGAGTGAAATATGTGTGAGGCTGCATAGAGTTCATTAATCTCCTTCAGGAAAGCCGGCTGCAGCCAGCCACTCCCTTGAAATTAAAGAGAAAATATCTAGTTCAGTATGGTAAACATTTTAATTAAAGCTGCTAATAATAATCCTTTATCTCTGAGGGTATCAGGACAATTACAAGAAACACACAAAGCATTAATTTATCCCTGTTTTCTCCACTACTACCTCTAGTCACTGGAACAATACTAAGCCATACAGAAAGTGATCCGACAAGCTGAGTTTTACATGAAATTTATTAAACGAAGAGATCCATTTTCAAATGCTTGCTTTTTAATGCCACGTCCTTTAAAAACATTATGGAATCCTCCGCTCGTACGCATGATTAAAGCATTGTTCCTGTTGTAAAAACTGAAGTTTTTAGAACGCCTCCCCGTCCCAGCTACGAAACGCTCCCTTGACTAGCCTACCGGGGGGCGTTCTACTGATCCGCGATTCCTTCTTTCCCATCTTGTTCATCATGATGATCGCCAAGCTCCGGAGAGACCCCAACTTATCCCAGGTTTGCAGCTGCAGTTCTAGAAGCCCAGAGCTCGCGCAAGCCGCCGCGTTCTCGTTTCCATGGCAATCGTTTTCCTCGAGCTAGCCTGGAAGTCTTTCTCCTTGCCTTGGGCTTCCATTGCCAAGGCCCGCGGACAGGGGCGGTTTTCCGGAGGGCTGGCTCACGTACGGAATTTGGCTCGGGTCTCCGAGGCCCCCGCAGTTGTGCACGCGCTCCGTTCCGCTTCTGGAGTTGTTTTTTCATTAAAGATGCAAACGGAACCCTTTGAACTTCATTCGCCTGGCTCCGCAGCAGGGAATAGCGTGTGCAAATACTATTTGCTCCGTTTATACTATTTTTTTTTTTAATAAAATGGCCCAAGATTATTATTTTTCTTATTGACTTTCTTTCCTGGTTCGTATATGTTTTTGCTCACAGGAAAATCAAGCTTTATCGGCTATTTCCTCAACAGTGAGGTATACCTAGATTCTCACAACTTGCAGTGTTTTCCAGGTCTACTGCTCATTTCTTACTGACTGTAGTATGAGTTTTGAAATTTTTGATGCCATTTAATTTTTTCTGCTGAGGGACTTGGTTGTTGCTTTGGGTCATCCAGAGCTGGTACGTGAGACAGTTAAAAGTTGTCTGTCTGTCTAGCTATCTATCTTTTTTAACTAGCCACCTCCCTCACAGAGGGTCTTCCTTAGCCTGTTGAATTTAAAATAGTGTCTTCTCCAGGCAGTTTTTGGAATCCATAAAATCCAGCTCTCTGTCCATAGCATTATTGCTGAAATGGTCAAGGCTGGGATCTGCCAATGTTGCCTGTAATTCTGGGCTAATATTAACTTCTTACTAAAAGCAATATTAGCATTTTAGCATAGAAATCTAGACTTATTTCCTTTTCTTTCTTTTTTTCTCCTTATCCCTTTCTTTTCGTATGAAAGAACTTGCCTTTTCAGCAATTAAACAATATTCTGTAAGTCCTTGAATACGCTTGCAAGTTTTAAGGAAGATACAAACTCGGCTGGGAAAGGGAGCAATGTAATCCATAAACTTGCTGTTTGTGGAATGTTATCTAGAAGCAATGTGTTCTGTTGTATAATTCTCACATGTAATCTGTCTTCAATTATTTCTTTCTGAAATTTATATTTTTGAGTGAGTGAACAAGCCCCTTTGGAAAGGTAAAAGTCTTTCTCAGACTCAAGCATCAAGCTGTGATCAGCTCCTCTCTAAACGTGGGGTACCTGAGTTTCTAGGCAACACAAGCTCCTACTGAACAATTCAGACTGTTGTGGGCATGCTATCTTTTACTACAGTTGCTGGCACAGCCCTCTATGAGAGTGGAGGAAAGATTAGCCATCTGGCTTACTCAGACCCAACTGTCCATAAAATGCCCAGGTGGTCCTTTCCAAACTCTGGCTGGGCCTTAACAGTACTCCTTGTGTGCATAGGATTAGTGCTTTTTTGAAAAAGTACCAGATCTCTATTTGAAAAACTGGATAGGTGTTGTCAAATTAAAACACTGCACAAGAGGTTGATTAAAATAGGAAAGAATGTTGTGTGTTGCTAGTACTGTTGCCATTGGGTGCAGTACAGGTTTTCCTCTGCCATAATGACAAGGAATTTTGTCTCATCCAGTTGCAGTTTCTACAGTGGTTTGTGCAATACACCATGGTGATTTATGTACCCTTGGGAGGATCAGGTGCCATTTTGCCCTAAGTGCCATGGTAATGACTTGTTACAGGTACCTTCAGGACAATAACAATTGCGCAATTCCAAGAAGTATAATCTAGGACACATATTTTCTATGGCTATGGCCTGGCTATTTTTAGATATGGGTGGCCAGAAGTTCATAACTGGGCTGGACTGCTTATTCACATGGTGTTGACATTTCCTGCAGTAGTTTTTATGGTGCCTGGCTGAGGATGGTAAGTGTTTGTTATCAATCATGTCTTCCCATTCTCTCCTATGTCTTCCTGTCAACCAAGCTAATTTGGAATACAGATTTAGCAAGGTTTCTCCTCGGATAATATCACATTTACCTCTTTGCTAAAAAAAAAGAAAAATGCCCATCTGACACGTAACATCCAAAGGAGAGATTACATCAAGCAGAAATATTGGGAACAATTCTTCCTACTTCAGCCCACCTTCTTAGCTCCTACCACCTGGTCAGTTTGAATGACTACTAGTACAGTATTTCATAAACCATGTTAAAGCATGTATAAAACAATACACTGTAATAAAAATATAATTATTATATAGATTGATGGACATCAGACCCTCATTAAGGATGGACCCTCATTCCATTAAGATTTCAATAACTTTTACTCCAACATTACACTATGCAGTAAGTTTCTGGATACAGTAGTTCTGAAAGACTACGTGAGTGCTATACAAGCAATCCTCGTTATTTGTGAATTTGTTTATTTGCAAAAACGTTTTTGTCATCTCCACATCAGTTCTCACGGCACTGTTGAACTTAACTAGCAGGCATGCAGAATAGCAAAACACTGGAATCGCCTAAGGCGCACATTCGGACTTGAAATTTCAGCATTCACTAATTCAGTACTGTACTTGTGGCATTTTCACAGAATGTAACTACTGTTAATAATAAGAACTGTCTATATAAATACGGCATCACATATGAAAGATACATGTTTATTATGTCCAGTTTCTATTGAGAATATACCACAAATGTACACTTTACATTAAAGCCCTACAATATGCAACTACATCTGTTCAGATCCATTCAACATAGAGAACTAAGGGATATTTTAAATCAGGCATTTCTCAAACTAAACCCAATAAAGTCAGACAAAAATAAATCTAAATTCCCAAGAATAATTCCTTAGATTAGAAAATAAACCCAGAAGAGATAACAGAATGTGATTTGTCCTTTATTGTTGCAGCTAACTAGTGAAAAGTATCACAAATGATCTACAGCCATGCCCGGACACCATTATTATTATTATTATTATTATTATTATTATTATTATTATTATTATTATTATTATTATTATTATTAGCACCTTTTTATGTATAACTCCTGCCTTCTATTCTCCCCGCAACGAAAGTGCTGTAAGGTGAATTGGGCTGAGAGAGAATGACTGGCTCAAATGACCTAGTCAGTTTCCATGCCTAAAGCAGGCCTAAGAACTCAGAGTTTCCTGCTTTCTCGAACAGTGCTTTAACTACTACACCAAACTGACTCTTAAAGATTTCCCCTATATTTATTTTATTTATATATTATGAAATGTATATGCCACCCATCTCACTAAGAGGCAACACTAGGGGTCTCACAACTAAAAGGAACAAAACAAAACATCAAAATAGTAATGAATATTAGCATTAAAATTAACCTTTAAAAAGTGAAAAATGGCAAGGAAGCAAAGGACAAACAGGGTGGAGGCAGAATCATTTTTAGTCCATTAGCCACCCCCCATTAGGTCCCCAAGTCATTTGGCAGAGCCAGGATTTCAGGCTTTTTTGGAAGGCCAAAATAATAAGTGGGGAATCCTCACTTCAAGGGGCAGGATGATCCCAAGGGTGGGAGCCATAGCAAAAATTGCTCTTCCTCTGGGCCCTGCCAGCATATTTATATATTTCCTCTTTGGAGAGTTTGAATGGCAGGTTTACAAACTGGTGAGAAGAGTGCTGCAGTGATCCAGTCATCAAAATAAATTCATGCAGAAAATCACATGCGAGTTTTGTTCTTTTGTTAGGCAAAGGTAACCAGGGCCATGTTCACTTTCTAATGAGGTGTATATTGTAATCTATGAGTGACATCCTGCTCCATTTTATTTTAGAAAAAGTAGCCAGTATTCAAACATGAATAAATACAAATAAAGTGGCAAAGATTACTACTGTATGGAACAAAAATGAATTAGGTGACTTAATGCCACTTAGATTAAGCACCACACATCATTAACCAGTGTAATAATGCAAGATCATCTGTCAGATCTAGCTACTATTTTTTTAAGGGTTACCATGCATAGGAAAATTTTATTCCCGCCTTTTTTTAATACTATTCTGCCCCTTACACAACAGTTGTGTATCAATATTTTTCCTTCATCTGGGTTGCCGACAATGCACTTGAGGGAGCTGCACAAAAGCTGCCATGACAACAGTTATAGGTGTCACAAGACTCTATGTCCTTTTTAACTGAGTTAACTCTACAGGTGTTATCAATCAGGACCGACTGTAAAATTGATCACAATCATGGCTGAGCTGCTATACTTAAAAGAACATGAACTATTATGTAAAGCGTTGGATGCAGAATAAGTTTAACTGCTTCACTTAATAACAAAATCTGCAGGCCCCTGCAAAGCTAACCTCTCACACACAGAGGCCAACGCTTACAAACGCATATCTAGCCACTTTACACACAAGCTTCTCAAGAGACATTTTTCACAGGCATCCAGCCTTCTTCCATGTACATTCAGGTATGCCAACTGACATATTGCCTCACAGAGACTTTTGCCTGCAGGTTCTTCACATGCAAATCCTTCAAAAACGTCTCACAAGCTTCACTTAGATGTCTAAACTGTTCCTACAAACTTCCCACAAATACTGAAGCATTAGCCCGTGTGTGTGTGTGTGTGTGTGTGTGTGTGTGTGTGTGTGTGTGTGTGTGATATGCTGTCTTTTCTTTTCCCACCTTTGCTTTCGACTGCAGGCTTCTTCGGTTTGGAGGTAGCCATCTTCTTTTTACAAGTGAGGTGGAAACGTGCTATTAAGGCCCTTCCACTACCACAGAACTGAAGTGCTCATCCCCTACTCGAATTAGCAGGAAACTAGCAAACAGTAGGAATTGTGCAGCTCTACAGTACTGCCAATCTCCATCCCACTACTATAATGTCTTTCCAGATCACTGCAATCACCTCACAAAAGTGGTGGGGGCGGGGAGAGGCAAAGCTGAATAAATTGCATAGCCCTTCAGCAGGGGTAGGCAAACCTGGCTCTTTTATGGCTTGTGGACTTCAACTCCCAGAATTCCTCTTCCAGTCATGAAGTCATAAAAGAGCCAAGTTTGCCTACCGCTGCCCTTGAGGTTGCCTTTCGATGATGTCAGAAAAGGGTGTGGCATCTATTTTAGAACTGTTACAATTAACACAATTTAAGGCTGCCTCACTCATGGATGGGGGAAGGGAAGAAGCACCATCACAGGGAGAAAAAAGATGTGGTTTTGAACGAAGAGGTGCAACAAATACAGCATGTCTATGTTAAAAGTGCGCCTTGTCCTCATTTCAAGGACTATAAATTTCAAAATGTTACACATGTGCAAAGAATGGCCACAAATTCATGAAGGGGTGTATTGTAAGCACTCTGAACTAGAAAAAGCAAAAAGACATAACTTATTAGACAGAAGTAATCACAAATTATGAAAATGGTATTTTACTTTCAAAAAATTTACACTACATCAGTAATTTCCTTTTTCCCCCCCTCAAGAATTGACCATCTCGTGGTACTCATTACATTGATGTACATGCTTTGCCAAGTTTTGTGAGGCTGGGACAAATGCAGCTTCATCACCAATCTTTATGTATTTATTTAATAATAAAACCCTGTTTTATCTGCTTGACATATAAACCTTTCCAAGCCTGTATAATAAAAGATTCTCAAGGAACTGAGAACAGATTCCATTCCTGTGTATATCAATAGCAGTCTCTGTTTTCAATGATGCCAATTAAAAAGGATTGTTGAACCTCAATGGAATCAAGTATTATTTTCATTAACCAATATTATTCTTAAACTGCAGTCCAATCATATGCAGACTTAGAGGAATTGAAGTTCACTGATTTATGCATGCTTACCTCTTCAGATATTTAGAATGTTTTTGGTTTTTTTTACTTTCCCCTGTGGTCAGTGGAGCGAATAACTTGTCAATGTTAAATCTCATTCGTTTCAGTTATGACTAATGTTTATTGAGTTGGGAGTCCTTTGTTGAATTTCTTTCCAAAGAATCAGTGATGTCTATGTTAAAAAATATGCTTATATCTGGAATTGGCATTGAAATGCCATTTTGATGATACAGATGTGATATTTCTCTATCTTTTGACATTTGGGTTGAATGTCAAAGTTAACTACTGAGGTCTGTGCATGAATGTCAGCTTAAATAATTAAGGTTAGAAATCATAGCTATTTCTTCTGTTACTAAGCCAGTGCTGTCTCAACAGGTTTTGAACTTGCTTCGGAAGGATGTGAATAAAGTGTTTGTCACACAGCCTACTATTGCATTTAAATAAAAATATTTTCTTAAGTACTGCACTGCTTTATGAGTGAGAATCCATGCTTATATATTAAAAATATTGTTGTTGCACTTTAAAATTATCTCTCAGTTTCTATGTAATAGCCAGAACCAGAACCATCCCAGTGATGCCCTTGACGTGATGTCCCAATGCCTGGAGGCGGTACGGATATGGATGGGGAGAAGCAGGCTCCATCTCAACCCAGCCAAGACAGAGTGGCTATGGATACTGGCATCTCATGTTTCCCAGGATGTTCCATCACTGATGGTAGGGGGAGAAATTTTGCCCCCCTCTTAGCAAGCGCGTAATCTAGGTGTCCTCCTGGACTCCCGGCTGTCCTTAAAGAACCATCTGGCGGCCGTAACCAGGGGGGCTTTTGCGCAAATTCAGCTTGTGCACCAGTTGCGCCCTTACCTGGACCGTGATGCCCTATCCACAGTCACTCATGCCCTTGTCACCT
>JANHFR010007238.1:44235-55356 GCA_032468015.1 Mimophis mahfalensis | reverse complement strand
TTGCGACCTTCTGACCAGCGAGGTCGGAGAGGAAAGCCAGATTCACTTAACAACCGGGTTACTCACTTCCCAACCACAGTGATTCGTTTAACAAACGAGGCACAAAGGTTTGTAAAAGGGGACAAAACTCGGTGAACAAACATCTCACTTAACCACAAAAAACTGAGGGGGGGGGGACAATGGCAGCCATAAGTCAAGGACTCCCTGTACTACTTCAAATGTCTACACAACGTTTCCAAGGGGGAAGCTGAGAGCAAGGAGAACGATTGGGAATCAGGTAAAAAAAAAAAAAAAATCAGAAATATTGCAGGAAGCAAGCTCTTTATTCTTAGCAGGAGGTAAATCGACAAGAGGCACAACAAGCGAGACATGCACAACACCACAGATCGGATGCTCGTTGTTCTTTCTGTCAAGGCATTCGTGCCGACACACAATCAAATGGACCCCGTTCCGTATGGAGTTGGTTAAGGAGCAGCGCGATTGTTAAGAAGTGAGAAGCCAACGTCGAGAGTGAAATCACCACGTTGAAATGCCTCCCGATTGTTGGTCTTGGAAAAAGTAACCACGGCCATGCATGAAAACACACGCGAGAACCATCCTTTTGTTGAGTCTTGGTTTGACCAACCTGTCGGATGTCGGGAAGGACAAATTCTCCTCATACAAATCTCCTTCTAAACCAAGACTGCTCCAGCTACTGCTGTTACCATTACTGCCAGGAGAGAAGAGAAGAGGGCTCAACTACGAAAAAATAAATAGTTAGCTCCAACCAGAACTTTCCTGTTGACTAGTGGATTGCCTAAGATCAGGGGTGTCAAACTCAAGGCCCGCGGCCAGATCTGGCCCACTATATGTCGGATCCGGCCAGCACTGTTGTGGCCTGTCAACTGCCAGAGGAGCTGGTGACAGACTCAGACGATGAGGAGGTTGAGAGGGGGAACTTGGGCCAGTTCTGGAGCCTGGGGAAGGCTGTGATGGAGGCTCAGTGTCGGACGCAGAGATAGAGCCAGGGCTGTCCAACATTTCCCAGTCACCAGAGAGGTAGCTGCCTTTGGAGGCAAGTGAGGAGAAAGAACAGCTGGGGCCTGTTCCAGAAGCACGTATGCACAGAGTTGTTAGGAGTGGGGAACAAGAGAGGACAAGGAGTCGGCTCAGGAAGCAAAGCACATGTGGATGCTGAATGGCCCCTCCCTGGCTAGAGGAATAAATAGAAGGAAAGGGGAGTGGTTGTCACAGGAGACAACAGTTCGTCTTTCTGAAGATTTTGCTCATTGTGTTTTGTGCCATAGAGCTGGCTTGCCAGAACTTAATTTGCAGCATTTTGGCTGGGAGTTCATGGCCTTGCAATTATCACAAAGAACTGATAAGCTCTATTGTTGCCATTAACTCTTGCAAAGACTCTTGCCTGGACTTTTCAGTAGTTGATGCCATTAATTCACAAGAGGTAAATAAAGAGGGCCTTTTTGTGACAAGGGGTCTGTTTCTTGCTTTTGCTAAGGCTGGGTCAGACAATGTGTGGCCATCTTGGAAACAGGAAGCGGCCACGTCGCTTCGGCCAGCAGGGCCACCCAGTCCCTGGGGGGACATGTGCACACAGGAGTCAGCAGCACACATGCACACAGGCCTGGTCCACACCCATCTCGACATGAGTGCATGCACCCACCGACTCTGGTGCGCACACATACCTGACAGGATGGTGAGGGGCTGGGCCTGTGTGCAGGTGCACCTGCTGGGATTGGGCGGGCCTGTGAGAACACAGGCCAGCCCCTTACTGTTTCCAGGACGACCGCGCTTACTGGCCTTTCAGGTGTGTGTGTGGGGGGAGGTGTCTGGCAGCAGGGACACCTGCAGCTGGCCCTCCAGGAAGCTTTGGCCTGGCCCATTCTATCATGGCAGGCAAGCAGGCATGCAGGAGTCGGCTGGAACGGCGGGGGGCAGGGCCTGCATGCAACATGCACCTCCTGACTCTTCCGCATACATGCGCTGGCCAACTCCTTCCCTCCACCACCGGCCCATGGAGGACAACTAGAATGCTGATGCAGCCTGCAAAAAAATTGAGTTTGACACCCCTGCCTTAGATAGACTGTGAAGGTGCTGGACTTCTTTTGAGGTTCAAGCAAGAATGGCTTCAAATGAAGGAAAATCCAGTTCACAAGTATTTTTTTTCCTGCCACCACCAAATCAGTGAGGTTCTGTCTCAAAGGTCCAGTTGAGGGCCTTCAACCTTGAGGACAAGGCATCAGAGAAGATGGAGGTGATAGATCATGCATGAAAGTAAGGTGGGGTCAACATCTGGCATGGATGCTTGTCATTGAAAAAACTTAAGTCAAGAAACTAAATCACCTTATTTTCTCAGATTGCTTCTAGATCGGTTCTCTCTTTAGGTCTGGGGTGTCAAACTCACGGCACCCCATTTTCATCACGTGACATATCACAACTCCCCCCGCTTCACTAAACTGGGGAGGGGGGGTGGCAAGCGTGTGAAGCATCCAGCCCACGGGCTGCGAGTTTGACACCCCTGGTCTAGAAGCATTCTAGGGGAAATAAAATAGGAATCGCACTAAGATTTATATACAGCTTCACAGTGCTTTACAACCATCTCTAAGCAGTTTATGGAACTGGCATCTTGTCCCTCCCCCAACAATCGGAGTCCTCATTTTACCGACCTCGGAAGGATGGAAGGTTGAGGCAACCTGGAGCCGATCAGGATTGAACTCTTGGGGGTGGGAATGTTTTTGACAGCAATAGCATTAGCACTTATATACCGCTTCATAGTGCTCTATAGCACACTTTAAGCGGTTTACAGAATCAGCCTCTTGCCCCCAACAATCTGGGTCCTCATTTTACCAACCTCGGAAGGATGGAAGGCTGAGTCAACCTTGAGCCAGTCAGGATCGAACTCATGGCAGTGAGCAGAGTCTGCCTGCAATGCTGCATTCCAACTACTACACCAGCACAGCTTTTGGGAAACAAATGACTTACCTCACGCTTAAGCCATTCAACATTTCAAAAACACCAAGCTAAACTCTGTTGAATTCAACTCAACTTGAACCTTAATGGTGTAAGAAGGGTTGGTCGAGCCATCTCTTCAAAAGTGTACATTAAACATTCATTCTGGAGAAGTTCGGTCTCGGTGGCCACTAAGAGTTGACACTGATTGATGGGGACGTAATCAATCAATATTAGAAACAGATTTGAATTACCTGTCGCTGAGGTGGAGAAAGCTGCTGCTCTCATCTGGATGCTCATCATCAAAACTCAAGTTGGACCAGCTGCCGGTGCCATCATCTCCAGTTTGCTGGCTAACCACAGACTCAGCAGAATTAGGTCCCTCGGCTTCCATGGCGCTAACACAGGTAAGAAGGGCAGAATCACTATTTGTCACTGCATTCCACATACCTGACCTTCTGTTGTGGCCCTGCAGCATGCCGCTGATTTGGCAGCCAATTCCAACTCCGAATGAGAGTTGGAGTTGGACGAGGAATTGGCTGGTCCCTCCAGGAGCCAGCAGGAGCCGGTGGGTTCTGAGAGCAGTGGGGAGGAGCCCTTAGGTCAGGGGTAGGGAACCTATGGCTCAGGAGCCAGATGTGGCTCTTTTGAGGGCTGTATCTGGCTCGTGGGTGGACGGGCGGGCTGAGAAAGCACTGCCGCCATCACTACAAAAGCATCGCCGCTGCCGCTGCTGCCGTGAAAGCACCATATTGTATGGCTCTCACAGACTTACATTTTAAAATATGGCTCTCTTCATGGTTCTCTGAGAGAAAAAGGTTCCCGACCCCTGCCTTAGCTGATGCCAGAACCCGGCATTTAGTGAGGAGGGAGCAGCAGCTGTACTGAAAGAGGAGAGGTTGGGCTGCAGCTGACCACTAATTGGACCACACCCTAGTGGGGTTAAAAGGGGTGTGGTTGGAAACAACTCTTCGCAGAAAGCAACTTGTCAGAATCCTGGTCTGTGTCGTTTGTGCTCTTGAACAGCTTTCTGTGGACTTTTTCAGCTTTGGATTTTGTTTGCATTCCTTGGTAATGACTCTAGTTTGATTTATCCCTCTTGGCACCTTTTCCGGACTCTATCTGGCTTGGGAAATGGACAGTGTTTCACTTTTGAAAATAGCATTTCTGTTTAAGGAATAAAAACAGGTGGTGTTTACTTTAACTACAACTGATTATGGATTGTGTCCATTGTGGGAAACAGAACACAATTCAGACCTTTAATCAGGCTTGGAGAGCTACCAGGCTGATAAAGTCCAAACACACTTAGCAGCTTACACGACTCGGCACAGAAGCAGGAACAAAGTTTCATGAGAAGAAAATTGAATGAATTGTTTCCTGCAAACACCACTCTCCTTTCACTCCTCTTTATGCCTCAGGGGAACGGCTATTCATCGTCCACCTGTGGCCTTACTCTCACGTCAGTCCCTTTTATCTGTTCTTGTCTCTTGGCAGCTCTGCGCACACGCACATTGGTGATAGGCTCCAACTTCCCTTCTGCCTCACTAATGTTTGATTCGGAAGGCAACTGATAACTGGCAGAGGGCCCTGGCCCCATCTCGGCCTCCGACGCAGAGCCCTCATCTGAGCCTTCCCCAGACTCCAAGCCTGGCCCAGGTTCCTCCCCAACCTCTTCACTGTCCTAATCTGCTGCCAGTTCCGCTGTCCGCTGGCAAGCCATAACACATGGTTTGTGGGAACTTAATGACTCTAGGCTGCTGATTCATTTAACTCCTCCACCCTGCTTCTCTCCTGCTAATCTACTCAACTCAAATTCAACTCTAAATTGGCGCCAGATAAGGGTCAGCAGAATTTGAGAGGAGTTGGACTTAGACTGTTTATGGGAATGTAATGACTCGAGGCTGGTGATTCGTTTAACTTGCCCCACCCCAGCTCTGCCTGTTCTTATCCTTCAGTATATATTCCCTGCAAAAATCACCCTTACCTTATATTGATGGCTGGGGCCATATTTGTCATGCAGGAAGTCATAATTTCTGTGGTTAGACTTTCAGCAAAACTGATCCCATCTTGACTGATTCCACTATCCGCTGTCAAACTGGTGTTGCTGAGCTGCCTCCTCGGTCGGTCCAATGTGACAGGTGCAAGGTGTTCAGCAAATAGGACCTTCTCCTCCATATCAACCTGAATTTTGGGAATGTCCAAATGAAGCACATGAGACTTAGGCAAAGTGATGCTTACACTCCCATCTGAAGACTGTCTAATGTTAGAAGGGAGTTCTCGTCCAGCCAGCGCCAGAGGTGAGCCTCCAATGCAGAGGTGATGTTCTTTCAAACTGCAGTGTTTGCAGGCAGCTATAGAAAATGGAGTCCTTTTTCCTTCATAGGTTAAACTCTCTCCATTTGTCCAGCCTTCAGGAGCTTGCCGAGCCGCTGATCCTAAGCTCACTTCTAAAGTATCATCTACGATCTTCTTCGCGTATTGGTCTACGGCTTGTAAAATGTTCCCTTGGTAGGTAGAGTCCCTCAAACTCTCCGTGCTGTGGTACAGCTTCTGCTTGCAACGGGAAGAAGGCAGTCTTTGACTCCAGATTGTTTTGAAATCGGTGACTTTGTCGTCTCTCAGTGGTTGGTACAAGCAAGAATCCGTTAAAGATTTGGGTAAACTCGTTGCGGACATGAACGTCCTTCTTGCATCCGAGGTGATCGTACAAGCAAGAGAATCTGAGAAGTCAAGCAACGTTGACCGTTCAGGCCCGTGTGAGGGACATCTGTTCCTACAAGGTTGGTTCCCAAGATGAAGCGTCATGCCATTTTTCTGGTTCTTTGGACCAAAGTCCTGGCTTGCTGCCTCGAACAGTTCAAGCTTATTGTTTAGCTTGAAGCTCTTTTCCAGAGCAACCTTTCTACCGGGCTTCACCCGGAGTTTCCTGGCGGCTTGCTGCACTCCAGACCTCACCGTTTTGTAAGCCAGCCTACTGGCAAAGTTATCCATGATGAGGTCCCCGTGGCCCCCTTCCTGTTTCAAAACCCGAATGATGTGGTCGGTGTACTCATCCGTCACACTCTCGCAGCTTGGATACTTGGAGTTGAGACCCGAGGCTTCCGAATTCAGGGGCACCGGAAGAACGCAACCGTCTGGTTCTCTAGAACACGACTTCGGTCTTTTGTCTTTCGACCAACATTCGTGATAATTTCTTTTCAGCTGAAAGCCATCGCCCTCATAATTCAGGTGACGGAGGGTCAGATATTTACAGTGTCTTGAGTTGAGCCTTTTCTTGGCTTCTCGGATGACCCTCCCAGCCATTTCACCAGCGTAAACCCACAAAGCGGGTATGTCTTTTTCTGGAACGTTAACAAATGTAGAATGCCTCCCCTTTTGGCCTTCCGGGCTTACTTGAAAGTATCTCTTCTTCTCCATCTGAACAGCTTTATCTTCGAAACGTGAAGCCGCCTGTTCGGTTGCCATAGAGATGATACGAGTAGCTAGATGATCAGCGTAATCTATCGTCGGTCCCAAAGGCTGAATTTGCTCTAACGAGGTTTCAGAACATTCTTCAACTTCCTTATTTTTCACTTCTTCGGACAGAGACCGCATTAATTTCAACATAAACTCTTCCTTTTCTTCCTTTTCACATTCCGGGGTATATATTCCATCTGTTTCCGGTACGTAAGGAGTCGAAGGGGGAGTAGCAGGTGCAAATTCCTTTGCCAATTCTCCTTTCAGTGTTTTGGTTAATTTCCTTAAATTCCACTCCGAATTTGCCTGAGAGGCTATTAACGGGGTCGAGGGCGGTGTTTCTGGTACCACAAGAAGATTTCTGTCTCTGACATTCAATTTATCTTCCAGCCGAAGTGCACCTTCGCATGTAGACACCATGGAAGAATTATGTATTTCCAGAAAAGGCATTTCGTGACTAAATGCAAAACCTCCTGAGGCTTCCGACACGCTTTGTTTTTCAAGTAAGTTACTGATAGGTATCGCTGAACTATATTCCACATCTGGAACCTGCTCATGAGATTTGACAAATGACAACGTAGGAGAGATTATACTTCCAGACGGCTTGCAAGCCGCCCAGTTCTTTTTCTCCAGAGCACCATCTTTAGATCCCAACATCAAACAACGATTAGAAGAAGCCGTAGAGATGTGAAATTTCGATATGTTGTTTAAAGGCATCTGCTGTTGACCCACAATGACTGGGATATTCTTGGTTTTTTCTCCTTGTTTGGCTGCACCCTGAAATTCCTTCTTATCGCTTCCGGCGTGGGTTCCCAACCCAACACAGTAAGCTAATTTCTCACTTGTAGCCGAACACGCCGATTTCGTTTCGTCGACCGACTGTTTTATGATCCGTTTGGCCAAATAATTAGCAAACATATTCTTGCAGGAGTCTTTCCCGATGCACTGCAAACAGGGGGCATCCTTCATCGGTAGCACGCCCGTGTACTGCTCTGCTGATTTAGAAACCCTGGAAGAAGTGACGGCTTCGTAGGCTTCTGATACGATCATATCGACCATCGTTCCAGAAAAGTTCTTGATGCTCGATATTTCTGCAAGTTTGTTGGCCTCGGGATGGTCGGCTGGATTGCATTCGTTGTCTGGTGTGAAATCAGTTGTCAGGTAGATATTTCTAAGGGAGGACACTTCACTTTGATTCCTTTTGGTGGCACAACACATTTCTGGGGACCCTTTGCAGAAGGAAAGGTTGGTCTCGGAGGCCAATGGATTCTTGACTTTGGCCTCCTTCCATAAAATCTGGTGGTGGGAAAGGATGCTTCCAGCTAAGGGCACCGGAATTGAGCTTGCAATGCCTGTTGTGTAGAACAAGGCTCGATTAATGGTGTGTTCCTTTCTGAATTCCCAAACAGGGTTCAAGGCTGTAGGCACTTTCTCACAAAGCTCAGAAGAACCATTGGATGTGTGGGTTAACTCCAGCGCCTTTTCCTTGCTTACACTTTTTACGTTGTCCACGGAAACGCTGATTGCAGCTTGCGATGGGAAGCTCACATCGACCTGTGATAACTCAATAAAAGCATCCTGGATGACTGATTCAGACAAGTCTTCTGCATAGGACCACACGAAGTTATCCTTGTAATCGAAGGAGCCCTGAGGAGACACCGTGGGCGTTGGCGGATGTGAAAACTGACAAACTTCCATGATCCCCTCAAATATCAGTTCCTCGGCAAGGTTTGCTGCAAACTTGGTAACGGTGTTGGTAAACATTTGTTGCTTCACCGAGTACAGTTCTTTCAAAGCTCCGGTGACAGCTTCACTCACCAAAAACCCTGCTAAACCATTAATGGCTTTCTTCTTCAGCAGAAGAGCCTGCTGCCTCCCAATCTCGTAGAAGGCCATCTGGAAGACCGAAGAAGTCAACTTAGCAGCCAACTGACACAGCGCATTGGTACACGAAGAAACACCCTTCTGGAGATCTTTAAAAGCATTTCCAAAACTCGTTTCCACCAGCTCCGAAGCAAATTTCTGGATGTGATCTTTAATCACTCCCGACTTGTGTTTGGATTTATCTTTCTTATGAAGTCCTTTTCTAGATATGTCTCTTTGGATTTTTGTCGTCTGGTCTTTCTCTTCTTCTGGGACCACCCTACCATGGCTGATAATCTCCTGGGTACATCTGCACAATGAGGGTGGCTTAGCATTATACACAGAGCCCAGAATTTCAAAGGAAATATTATTAGCAAAATCCGAGTAGGTGTGATAGACAATGTTGTGGTTCTGGCTGAAGGCATCTCGGTTCATTCGACAGAGGCATTCTGTGGAGAAGCAATTGCCCAGCGGACTGAAAGCAGAAGACCTGATTGGGCTGAACAAGGCTGTGTGATCATCAGTTGGGTTTTTGATCAGGCGGGGAGAATCTGGGACATCCAACAGATTGTTGTACGGAGATTCTGGCTTGCGAGGAGTTGGCTTCCTTACATTGGCTGGAAGAACCGGACGATCACACTTGAATTTTTGAGGATTCATTGATGTTGAGGTGGAGCAGGACTTCTGACACGAAACGATGCTTTTCTGCGACGTCTGACTTACGGTGGTGGGATCTCTAGAACCTTTAGAACTGTTTTCCAAAGTTTGTTCGTGGTCGTCAAATTGGTCAAAACTATCAAAAAACTCACTGACTTCAGAGTCAGAATCTTCAACTCCATCTTTCCCTACAGGTATTTTCGGCAGCTGAAGCTTTGCCTTCAAACTTTTTTGATACCCTTCTTCATCCAAGAATATGACAGGGCTTGGACTAGAACAGTCTGACTCGGACGAATCGGCCGGAGAGGAAGAAAATAAGGTTTTGTGCAAAAAATTAACACCACGATCCGAAGAACTATGGGGCCTGAAAAAGCTTCTCTGTATCCAAGGATCAGAAATGGAAGTGGAGACCGAATTTCTTACAGAAGATGACAATTCTTCAAGTTCTAAGATGTTCACCAAGGAGATGGAGGATTTGACCGATGGCCTCCGATACAGAGAACTGATGAAGGACTTTTGATCATTGGATTTAAAAGGATGAGCAAAGGTGGACTTTGGAGAAGCCTCTTGACTCTTCTCAGGTTCTATTCAAAAGGAGAAAAAAGAAAGAAAATAAAGAGAAGACATTTTTGTAAGCTATCTTACAAAAGAGAAGGTCCATGTTCTGACCCAGCTCCCCAAACTCAACAAACCCTCTGCCGTGAACTCAAAATATTCCTTTATTAGGAATGCAGCCCCAGCAAAAAGTTTTTCTTGCAGGCTAACAAGTCCAGCTGGCTGGAAGATGAATAGCTGTCTGCCGTATCTATTCACCCCTTGCCTTCTATCCCCAGAGCTAGGATGGGGCTTCAGCAGCAGCGGTGGCTTTTCTGTCCCAAGGACCGGCCCATAGATTTCCACTGCTCTCCTCTCCTCTGCCTTCTGTGCATCAGGCACTGGACCCAGCTGTTCCTCCTCTTCCTCATCAGCCACCTCCAGACCTGGGGGCTGTTGACTCTCCATCTGAGGGCTGACAAACAGTCCAGGCTCCACCTGTCTCTCTCTCTGCCAGCTTCACTCCCTCTTCCCCCTCAGGCCTCTCAGGTTGCCCTGATGCTGATCCTGACTCCCACGCCTCCTCCTCCTCCTCCTCTGATTCAGCTGCTGGAGGGTCCGATGGCCAACAGTCCGCAACAGTCTATCTATGTGGCTACTAAGACTTGACCGAAGCTGATTGGCATGTGAATCAAAATCAGCCAACTACCAGAATTAGGCAAGAGTGCAAAAAATTTCGTCCCCTGGATTTATTGTATAAAACTCCCATGTTCACTTAACGGCAAGTTCCACTGGCTCAAGAGGGCCATTTTAAACTATATTGTCTATACTATTACACCCTTAGCAATCAAAATGTCTGTGATATTAAAAAAAAAAATTGAAGCTCTAGAAAGATTGCAGAGAAGAGCGAGGAAGATTAGGGGAGGGTAAAACATGCAATGAATGGTTGCAGGAATTGCATATGCCTAGTTTAATGAAAAGGAGAACTAGGAGTGATAAGAAAGCAGGATTTCAGTATTTGAGGGGCTGCCATAAAGAAGAGGGGGTCAACCTACTGTCCAAAACAGGACAAGAAGCAAGAGATGGAAATTAATCAAGCGGAAAACCAACTTAGAACTAAGGAGGGATTTCCTGACAGTGAGAACAATAAATCACCTCCAGAAGTTGTGGGCGCTTCAACACTGGAAGTTTTTATGAAGAGATTGGACAACTCTTGTCTGAAATGGTACAGAGTCTCCTGCCTGGTGATGTTACCTAGTTGGGTAATGAAATGTCTACAAGAAAACAACTGAGCTCAGAGAGCACAAAGGACGCCTCCCCCCAAAAATAGCAATAGCACTAATAATAATCTAGGTCCTTATTTTACAGACTTCGAAAGGATGGAAGGCTGAGTCAGCCTTGAGCCGGTCACAATCGAACTCCTTGCCAAGCCAGCCTGCAACAAATGCATTCTAACCACCTCGCCCTTAGACAACATACGCCAGTGATGGCTAACCTTTCCGGCACTGAGGGCGCAAAGCATGCACACATGCACCCCGAAAATACAATGCATGCACATCCCCTGCACATGCACCCTACCCCCGCATGCCCGCGCCTCCCCGGCCGGGGGGGGGGGGGGGGGGGGGGGGGGGGGGGGGGGGGGGGGGGGGGGGGGGGGGGGGGGGG
>JANHFR010007238.1:28761-39256 GCA_032468015.1 Mimophis mahfalensis | reverse complement strand
AAAATAATACAGAGGAATTTATGTAGTCACCAACTCAATTTGAAGAATTTACTTTTAATTATTTTAGCATCTTAATGAAATTAAAAGGACATCTAAAATTAAAATTAAAAAATGTGAAAAGAATACTCTAACAGTGCAAAAAGGACCATTGCTTACAAGTATTGCAATAATGTTGGTTATAAAAAAAATATCCATCGTCTCCTGCATTTGTGACAACAAAAGTCATTAAAAACACACAGAGAGACACACAAACACCAGGAGCATGTTTCAGCCTTGAAATTTGATGTGGAATTTCCCCCATCCTCCTAAAAATGCCATTAATAGCCCTGGTAATGTAAGTGACTACTACCTCTGTTCCTGTGATTTATTTATCCTTAATTTAGTACTGCATTACCTGTCACAAAGAGCAGCCTCATATTTCATCTTAAATGGATCCATAAGAAAAAAAAATGTTTTTAAAGAATCATGAATTATTGATGGCTTTGTCTGTTGGGACTGACATCTGGAAGTTGTTACCTCTTCCATATTTACGTAGTCTAATGATTTTCTTTGCTTTTCGGGACCCCCTTGGCTAGGCAGAGAACTTCTTCCAGGTGCAGAAGAAAAGACCCTTTAGGTAACACACTAAACACACCAAGCAGGGAAGCGGGATCAAATGGGGAACTAGCCTTGCATCCTCACATAGCCACAAGAAGCATTAGCCTAATCCCTCCTAAGTCCCATGGAAGCTTACCTGCTCATTCCTGAGAGAAGGCAAATGGTCTGGGGAGATTCTTGTAACATAGGTAGAACAAAATAAAATTGCTGGCTTGGACCTTTCACAAGAGGATGTGATTGTTTGACATAGATAGAAATAGGTAGGTAGAGACAGACAGACAGATGATAAATTGTTGTGAAACGCCCAGCCAGGCAGGGAGGAGGGGTCAAATGAGGAGCTAGCCTTGATAAGCTTGATCAGCCTTAAGTTCCACGCAATCTTATCTGCTTGTTCCTGCGGGAAGGCAAAAGGTCTCGGGAGATTCTTCTAACACCAGTAGAACAAAATAAAATGGCTAACTTAGACCTATTGCAAATGGATCTAATTGTTTGACATACTCAGATAGAAATAGGTAGGTAGAGACAGAGAGGTAGAGGTAGAGGTAGAGGTAGAGGTAGAGACAGAGGTAGAGGTAGAGGTAGAGGTAGAGACAGAGGTAGAGTTAGATGTAGAGGTAGAGGTAGAGGTAGAGGTATAGGTAGAGGTAGAGGTAGAGGTAGAGGTAGAGATAGAGGTAGAGGTAGAGGTAGACAGACAGACAGACAGACAGACAGACAGACAGACAGACAGACAGACAGACAGACAGATGATAAATGTTGGGAAACACCCAGCCAGGCAGAGAGGAGGGGTCAAGTGGGGAACTAGCCTTGCATCCTCACACAGCTGCAAAAGGCATAAGCTTGATCAGCTGTGAGTTCCATGGAGCCTTATCTGCTTGTTTCTGAGAGTAGGCAAATGGCCTGGGGAGATTCTTGTACCATAGGTAGAACAAAATAACATTGCTGATTTGGACTTTTCACAAGCCCATCTAGTTGCTTGTGCCTGACATAAATATAGATAGGTAAGTAGGGACAGAGACGAATGATAGATAGTTGGAAAAATCCCAGCCAGAAAGGGAGGATGGGGTCAAGTGGGGAACTAGTCTTGAGCCATTGCACAGCCACAAGAGACATAAGGTTTACTCCTCCTCTCCTCCCCGCCTCCAATTTCCATTGAACCTTATCTGCTTATTCCCAAGGGGAAATATACAGTTTGGGGACACTATTATAGGTAGAACACAACAAAGATTTTCCAATCTGGAGGCCATATTTGAGTGAATCAGGCAGAGCATTTCACCAAGCAGTAGAACAAGCCAAGATAAAAATGAAACCACATTATGTTCATTTGCATTTTTGTTTCATTATTATTAATCACTGTCAATTATCCTCCAGTTGTGTATTTCATCATTTCACCTCCTGATCCATTAGCAATTCAGTTTTCGTACTGAGGTCTTGAGGGTCTTGGGGTGCCTTTGAAAATGGAATCAACCCATTGCTTTCATGTGTCATGTGTTGTTGTTGTTGTTGTTGTTACTTTACTCATATTTTAGCTGAGTGCCCTTATTGATTTGTCTATTATTTATTTATTCTTTTATTTGATCACGTCACTCACTTTTAATATGGAAGACTTTGAACATTTCAGACTTCACTAATTTAAACAACCTTGCTTAGATCCCTGGCTTTTATTATCATAAATTATAAATATTATAGATTATTATTCTTTTAAATGTAAACTATCCAGAGACACTTAGGTGAAATGACCAGTATAAACATTTGATAAAATAAAATGTAATTTTATATTAGTACTTGTCCAGTGCAAAGAATCAAGACCATTCATAAGGCTGTAGCATAGAAGATTTATTCAAGTTTATGCAAAAGAATTGGGTCAACCAAAGTTTAACCCTAAATTGGCATTAGATAAGGGTATGGCTGTGAAAGTTGGACCATAAGAAAGGGTGAGCACCAAAGAATTAAGGCCTTTGGACCATGGTGCTGCAGAAGACTCCTGTGAGTCCCTTGGACTGCAAGACAATCAAGCCGGTCAGTCCTAGAGGAGATCAACCCTGACTGCTCTTTAGAAGGCCAGATCCTGAAGATGAAACTCAAACACTTTGGCCACCACATGAGGACTGACTCACTGGAGAAGAGCCTAATGCTAGGAGCAATTGAGGGCAAAGAAGAAGGGGATGACAGAGAATGAGGTGGCTGGATGGAGTCACTGAAGCAGTCACTGTGAGCTTAAATGGACTCTGGGGATGGTGGAGGACAGGAAGGCCTGGAGGAACATTGTTCATGGGGTCGTGATGGGACGGACACAACTGCACAACTAACATCAACAAGAGTCAATGGAATTTAAGGAGGGGGTGGACATGGATTTCTTGTGGCAATGCAAAGACTCTAAACTGGTGACACATTTATATTTGCTTACTCTTCTCCTACATCACTGCAGCCAGCTGTCCTAGAGTTGAATTTCATCCCTTCTCAATCATGCTGTTTCTCTTCTTCCTCTGAAGAAAAGAACTAGCAGACTCAGGATGAACCAAGGTCTGAACAACCACAACAGAGGGGTCAAACTCGATTTCACTGAGGGCCACATCAGGGCTGTGTTTGACATCAGGGTGTTGCGGGGAAGTGGCCAGCTCAATGTCACTCATTGAGGCTCCATTTTTGGCCATGTCAGCCCTTCCAGGCTCTGTTTTTGGCCACAACGGCCCTGACAGGCTCTGTTTTTGGCCGTGGTAACCTCATGCCAGCAAAAATGGAGCTTGGGGAGACTGTGCATGGCCCTCCTGGGCTCCATTTTTGGATGTGATGGCCTCCTACAGCCCTTTGCCTGTGAAAATGGAGGTCAGGAGGGCTGCACAGGGCCTCCCTGAGCTCCTTTTTCACTGGCAGAGACACCACAGGCCAGTCCTTTGCTATTTGCAGGGTGGGCCCACAGGCCAGACCTAAGCACCCTGTGGACCAGATCCAGCCCCTAGGCCTTGAGTTTGACACTCCTGAACTACAGCCACTGCATCTTCATCCTTGCCCCCATCAGACATACAGTGGAACCTCAGGTCGCAAACGCTTCAGTTCACAACCAATTCGGGTCCTGACCTGAAAATCCAGCCAAGTTGTGGATCAGTTTACAATCCAAAACCCGGCTTCTGAACAAAAAATTGTGTGGAAAGCTTCCTTTCCACTCTGTTTTGCCATCTGCGCATGTGCAGAATTGCTGTGCATGTGCAATAAGCATTGCTTCAGGGAGTGACCAATTTGGGTTGTGAACATTGTTAGGATTATTGTCTTTACTCTGCTATCCTTTCAAACAATTAATTAAGAAACCTTGCAACTAACTGTTGGTCGATGGATCATAACGGAGACGGAGTCAGGAGGCCAAGGCAACGTCCAGAAGAAGGCAGGTTTATTTACAAGCTATATACATTAGTCACGAGGTAGTCAGTCATACAGAAGTAGAAGTAGAACAACACTGAGAACTAAGGACTAAGAATTGAGGGGCTGAGAACACAAGGCATGACTTGCCTCCCATATTTATAGAGGTTTACACTAATAATGATTGACATATCACATGACTACCTTGAGCAGTTGAGATCTGCCTGGCAGCAAACTCTGTTGCCTGTTTGTCAGCGTGGTGTGGCCTGGACCTAGTCGGCCATTTTGAATGCACTTAAAGACATTTTTATTTAATATCAGAATGAATAAATTCAACAAACGCAATCCCAGAACGGATTGTGTTCGCAACCCGAGGTTCCACTGTAAGATAGTCTGGTTTTTCTTTATGAGTACAGAAGCCTCTCCCTCTTTTGTGCTCATAGAGTTTCTTTGATCCAAAACAGACCCTTCCTTTGAGATCTCCAATGCGGTGCGCTGGGAGATTGCTGTACATGTGGCCTGTCAACTTTGCGCCATGAATAAACCCACCACTCTCTCACAGGACCCAAACATCTTCACACAGAGAAGATTAGAGACTCTTTCATATAATCTTCCTCTGATGAAATACAGGCCATCATCTGCCAGCAATGACACACATACCCCACACCCACGAATTTTGAATAGAGCAGATTTTGTGCCACAGAATGAAGGGACACAACTTTGACAGCAGGACTCACCACAAGGACAAAATAAGATCAGAAGATTTTCGTCCTTCCGGATTTCAAAGGAACCTTCTTTCCTTGAAGCAGTCAATACCTCTTGATAACCGTTGTTGGCTGCTGTAACTGTTTGGTTTCAGAAAGCTTCAGAATGATTTTGAACATGGTTCTGATCACTGAGGAACACAGAACAGATGTTGTAGACAGAGGTGGAAAGGGTCAAGAAAGAAAAGATCAGAGCCACTACTGTGAAAGAAAATACTTGCCTTTTTTAATGTGTGTTTTCAGTGTATTGCATGTAAAATACAAGTGACATATGGGTACAGTGATGATCTTGAATTTTGTTAACTGTTTCCTTACATACAGTGATGTCCTTGGTTGTGGAGATGGGAAAAAGGATGCAGAAAAGAGAACCCTAACATTAAGAAGACTAGAACATCTTCTCACAACAAGGAAAAATAGTTTTTGGGAAGATGTTTACAACAGTAAAACTGGCATTAACAAATGTCTATGGAGATTCTCAGTCATCCAGGTCATAGTTTTCCCAAAGCTGCTTTTTTTTCAAGAGGCAACTAGACTTCCTGGTTTTTCTTTGAAGACATTTTGCTTCTCATCCAAGAAGCTTCTTCAGCTCATTTAACACCATTCAGTCAGAGCTGAAGAAGCTTCTTGGTTGAGAAGCAAAATACCTTCAAAGAAAAACTAGAAGGTCCAGTTGCCTCTTGGAAAAAAGCACCTTTGCCATTGGCAATGTAACAATAGTGTTAAATATTTGCAGAGCAGTCTTTACTCTGCTGTAGGAAAACCTTGCAACTGGTTGTAGGTAGATGGACCATGATGGGGGTTCAGGCAACTAACAATCTCAACTTATCTCTCCACACATCATCCTTAGTGAAGCATGCTAACCAATGTCTGCATTTCCTGTGTCGGATGAGGAGAGCACATTTTTCTCCTGTCCTGGCCACTTTTTACAGAGACACAATTGAGAGCATTTTATCAAACTGCATCACTGTTTGGTTTGGTGGCAACAGTGCCTCAGATAGAAAGTCCCTACAGAGAGTGGTGAGGACAGCAGAGAAGCTTATAGGAAGCTCAGTTCCCATTATTCAGGATACTGCTTATAAGCGCTATGTGCTTAGAGCTCAAAGCATTGTTAGGGACCCCACACAGCCACTTTATGGTCTGTTTCTGTTGCTCCCCTCTGGGAGGAGGTTTCAAAGTATTTCTAGCAGGGCTACCTGATTCTGTAACACTTTGTCCCCTATGCCATCCATCTGGTAAACTCCCAAGATTCATTTTTCTTGCCATGTACATGTATACATCCGAACCAGACTGTGTTGTTTCTCTGTGTCATATAATACATGCGGGCACATGCTCATTCATTCATTCATTCATTCATTCATTCATTCATTCATTTATTTTGTCAGGTTTATATAGAGCTTTGGGAGGTGGTGATCCTTTGAGAGCTGTATGCAATGCAATTTCATTTTAATGTATGCTGATTAGTGTACACTGAAAGTGAGAATAAAGTTTGTTCTATTCCAGCAGTGGCAAACCTATGGCATGTATGCCAAAGTGGCATGCAGAGCCATTTCTCCAGGCATATAGAGCTGTTGCCCATTGCTCTTCTGGGTTGGTCTTGCGCGCATGCGCAGAAGTGCTTGAAATTGGAAGATCATGTGATCTTTCACCTGCCAGTGCATGGGTGTGCTCACACACTCGCTCGCTCCCGTTCTTGGCACTCAGTGCCAAAAAGGTTTGCCACCACTGTTCTGTTCTATTCTATTCTATTCTATTCTATTCTATTCTATTCTATTCTATTCTATTCTATTCCATCCCATCCCATCCCACTCCATATTTTCTATTCTATTCTGTTCTGTTCCATTCTGTTCTGTTCTATTCTATTTTCTATTCTACTCTATTCTTCATTCTATTCTATTCTATATTCTATTCTTTTTTCCAATGTTCTATACTTTAGTCTAATCCTATTCTGCTCCACTCTACATCTACTCTGCTTTTCTTCTCTTCTGTTCTGTTCTGTTCATCCCTGAGCTACAAATACTCTCTTCTATAACTCTTCCATAATTTAAAAAAAGGCAGACTATAATCTACCATTTCAGTGGAGAGAGAGATACGGGTAGTTCTCAACTTACGACCATAATGGAGCCAGCCTAGGATGGCCATTAGTTGCAATGATCATCCATATGACCAATTTTACAACTGTTTTTCTGATAGTCTTTAACCCCCACTTAGGCTTAAAGCTAGCCATCTTTAACCATCTTTTCCCTTTGTGGCTTCCATGATTTTTTTTAATTGGTTTTTTTGTTAAGCCTTCTAGGTATATCCATACAAAAGAGGCAATAATGCCAGGGAAACAAAGATAGATACGAAACACGGAATGATTTCTTCAAACACAACCATCTCAGTTCTTACTTTAATAGCCATGGCGTCCGTTTCTGTATTTTCCTCCGGTCTTTCACAAGTCTTCCCTATTTTGGCCACAAATCCTTTCACTGTTTCACACAAGACCCTTTTTCAGGAGAAAGAAATACCGGAACATGAAAGGAAATGGATAATATTACAGCATTAATTTTACATTAGGCATCAATTTAGCTCGGCCACTTATCGTTTAAAAAAGGAGCCATTAAGATGATACGTTTTAAGTTTTACAAACGAAAAGCTCGTGAGGTCACACGCAGGGGTGGGTTTCAATTTTTTTAACAGCCAATTCTGGGCGGGGTTTGGTAGGCATGTGACTGGGTGGGCGTGGCCAACTCACCATCACTCACCTCAAAGGGTGCCTCACCTGGCCCCTCCCCTCCCAGCTCTCCAACCTCTCTGTTCATGAGGGGGGAAGGCAGCAGGGGGACGGCTTCTGAGCACCCCGGAGGGACTCGTGGAGGAGTGCCCAGCCCGGCCCCCGCTGGTTTGGTGTGAGGGGCAGAAGCTTTCTCAAGCCGAAAGAGAGCAGGGAATGGCCGGGCCACTTTTTGCCAGCCAGTGGCACGGTTTGCCTCTGAACTGCGCAAAATCGTGGCGGGGATGGGCAGGGCCAGCCAGGAGTGCAATCTGCTGGTTCTCTGAACCGTGCAAAATCATAACAACCAGTTTACCTGAACCAGGCCAAACCGGCTGAAACCCGCCCCTGATCACACGCGCAAAATCTCTCCTTTCCTCACCGCCTGGTTTCACTTACATGATTTAAAAATCTCAATTGATCATAAGTAACCCCTTGCTTACTGATGCTTCAGAAGAAAGGCCAACACAAGGTTTCATACATCAAGAAAGATAGAAAGAGGGTTGTTGTTTTTTTCAAATTAGAAAGCAATTTTACACACTGTGGTTGAACTTACTTGGCAGACGATATAACAACCGAGTGTTGATCCGAATCAAGGATCTTAGTCAGGTGTGTGGCGACTGAATCCTCATAGGCAGACATCTGGAAACAGTTTTTTAAAAAGCTTTGGATCTTAAAATGCAGCTGCGTAGTAAATATTTATTTTTCACACAAACATAATAAAATAGATGATAGATAGATAGATAGATAGATAGATAGATAGATAGATAGATAGATAGATAGATAGATAGTAGATAAACAATAGATAGATAGAGTTACTATATAGAGATATACATAGATATAGAGATTAGAGATAGATACGATATAGATAACAGAGATATCGAGATATACATAGATATAGAGATTAGAGAGAGAGAGAGAGAGATAGTAGATAAACAATAGATAGAGTTACTATATAGAAATATACATAGATATAGAGATTAGAGAAAGATAGATAGATAGATAGATAGATAGATAGATAGATAGATAGAAGAAAGAAAGATATGATAGAGATAGTTAATATTTAGAGATATACATAGATATGGAGATTAGAGACAGACAGACAGACAGACAGACAAGACAGAGAGATACGGTGGACTTCATTTCATTTGATTGAAGCTACTATCTTGATTAGTTTGTGGTTGCGACACAAAAAATCTGCAACTTTTCAGTGGCATAGGACAGATCACAGACAAATTAAAAATAGTGGCAAGCTGCATGTGCTTATTCCAATACGACAATTTCATAATAAAGCATTATATAAACCAGAATCCCTTTCATTTCCTACCAAAAAGGATTGATTGATTGGTGTACTGAGGATGTTACCTAATTTGGGTAGTGAAACATCTGCAAGAAACATCTGCAAGAAAACCACCAAGCTCAGAGAGCACCGAGGACTCCACAGTTCAACCCTGAGCTACAAATATTCTTCTTTATTGGTCTCCCATTATTAGCTGTGGGAGACGGGGAAAAAACTTGTCTTCCTTCAGAATTGCAGAAATTAAACACCGACTGAAAATGCTTGCAATTATTCTTCTTACAATATCAGTAGGTTTTTCCAACTAAATCATGTGCCTTCAATTAAGTGGAACAGTGTCAGTTTCCCAGATTCTGTTAATGGTATTATTGCAATTTCTTCTCTTGAGCATTTGCTGAAATCCTATACATAATTAATCAGGAATGAGTATTCTGAATTCAGAAGCACTTTTATCTAAGTGTCTTTGGGTGTGCATACTTGTGATTGTGTGTGGGTTTGTGTGGAGAGAGAGAGAGAGAGAAGGGAGGACGAGAGGCAGACAGAGTATTACTCAGTTTGAATGCATCCAAATTAGATCTTGCATAATTTAATGACATCCATAAATTTAGATTTACCCAACAATCAGATTAGAACTTATATATCATTTAACTAGCTGATAACCCGGCTTCACCCAGGTATTTATGACAATGCTGCAGCCTACCATTCTCAGCATTCTTTTCCTGATTTGCATGCCTTGCCTCTATTGGCTGGAGAGCCTTCAATTAGCATACCTTGCCTGGTAACCCGCTGCACATGTGCAGTAGAGCTTGGGAGTGAAATGTCTGTGGGGCAGTGAAATGTCCACTTGGCATCCTTTTTTTGAGTGGAAAGACTCTTCAAAGGCTTTTGTGACCCTCCAGTGCTGATCTTTCAATGCCAAGGTGTGTATGTGCCAAATCTGGGCGAGATTGGTTGCTCCATGTAGGAGCGTATAGAGCATACACACACACATGCCTCACCACACTTCGGTTTTGTAGATTACAACCCAAAATTTAAATTTTACCTGACAATCTTCAGTGTCTTCTTCAGGAGTAACTGGAAGGATGCATTGCTTGGATGGCAACCTCAGTTCGTACGACATGATGCTCCACCTGGAAATATTCCAAAATTCAAATTCAGAAGCAGAAGGATTCACGGAGAAGGAACATGGCTCATGGAAAGATTTGATGCTACAAAGAAAACAAGCCAGGAAGGAATTTCCTTACCTGTCTAGCATTTTGGTGCTAGCTCGTTCTAATTTTTCTAAAATTTGAGGCAGTTGTGTGTCATCATCACAGGAGCCTCCCCATCCGAGGACCCTGGCAAGGTCATTTCCCGTCCCAAGTGGTAACACTCCCAAATGGCACTGGAATGAGGATAAAAATATAGATTTGTGATTCGGTCTCCTGGTTTAGGCACCAAGATAGAAAGCAGCAGATCAGGAATTCTAGTCCCACCTTAGCCATGAAAGCTAGGTGGATGAGCTTGGGCCAATCATCAAGAAAATGGGAGTTCTAGTCCTGCCTCAGCCATCAAAGCCAACTGAGTGACCTTAGGCCAATCACTAGGAGACTGGGAGTTCTAGTCCCACCTTAGCCATGAAAGCTAGCTGGGTGACACTGAGCCAATCACCAGAAGACTGGGAGTTCTAGTCCTGCCTCAGCCATGATGAGTGACTTTGAACCCATCACCAGGAGACTGGGAGTTCTAGTC
>JANHFR010007238.1:10003-24824 GCA_032468015.1 Mimophis mahfalensis | reverse complement strand
AAAGGATGGAAGGCTGAGTCAACCTTGAGCCTGGTGGGAGTCGAACCTGCACTAATTGCAGGCAGCTGGTACTACTTAAGGAGGCATTACCCCCTTACACCACCAAGGCTCTATTATAAAGTGGTATTAAAACTCTTTTCTTTTCCGTCAATGAAAGTCGATATGTTTTAGGACATAGAAAACTCATTTCTGTGTTTGAATTTACAGCGATCTGCCAGGCCTCTACAAATTGAAACCCTAATTAGAAGCATGAATCTGAGGATTCATATCTTAAGTCTTATTAATTCTCTGATTTTAATTTATAGGGAAATCAGCAAGAAATTCTCTTCCGTAAAGTACTAAGACATTCACATTCTGCTTGAATTGCCCCCATCTTCCATCAAAAAAGGCTTTTCCAGCATTTTGCAAACGGTCCTGCCCCGTTATCCGTGTTGCATGTTGCGTGCAATTCCTATACGTAAATCGTACATGTTAGATACATCATACATCTGCTGTATCGACATACATACCGTCCGAATCTATGCTGTTCAGTGCTGTGGGCGGGATAATCGACACTTTGCACTGGCCCAGCGGACATTTACGCGGATAGGAGTCTCGGCACGCCGTGTGCACCTGGAAATGGTGTTATATAATGGAGGACCCGTGGATCATTAAAACATTTAGGAGACAGCGGGGATTCTAGGGTGAAAAAGCAAATCTGAATACAGGAGGGCCTCGACATACGACCCCAATTGAGCCCCACATTTCTGTTGCTAAGAGAGACGTGTGTTAAGTGACTTTTGCCCCGTTGCACAACCTTTTTTCACCACTCTTGTTGACTGAATCACTGCAGTTGTTAAGTGAGCTACACCGTTGTTAAGTGGCTTCCCCTTGGACTGCGCTTGTACAAAGTTCACAAAAGGGGACCCCGGATGCTGCCACCGGCGTAAACATGAACCCGCTGCCAAGCAACAGAACTCTGACAACATGAGCAGGCTCTGTTGTGATCATTAAGTGAGGATTTAGGTATATTTCCAGACAAAGGCCTTTCCTTGTGTGAGGTCATCTCACAATCTTTGTAAGAGCAAAGGTTTCTTAAGGCAGATGTAGAACAGCTGTTTTCCAAGCAAAAGAGCTGTCTATTTTCTACATTTTTCTATGATAAAAATATGATTATTTTTTTCATTCCAGGCCGATCTGGGTGTTCCACGGCTGCAGATGGAGCTTCTCTGGGGCCAGAAGGATTCTCCCCGTGACCCCTCCCCAAAATACGGCCACGTTTCCTGTCTCCAAAATTGCCTCATTCAGGCTGTGTCCCCAGAGAAGACTCTGGGCAGGTGCAAAAAACCCATATGTGAAATTGAGATGACCACACAAAGAAGAAAACACTTCATATTTGCTTTGGGGCAAATATGAATCCGTAGCAAAACCAGTCGATATGGAATTTATATTTGCTACTAGCCAATAACCTGACTTCGCCGGGGTATTTTTGACCTAAGCAGGGAATGCTGCAGCCTATAATGCCCAGTGTTCTTTACCCGATTTGCATGGCTTTCCTCTATTGGCTGGAGAGCCTCCGATTTGCATGCCTTGCCTAGTGACCCCCTGCACATGCTCAGTACAGGTTTTCTGCTGTAGAGGTATGGGTGTGTCCACTTTTGGGGGGACAAAGACTGGTCAACTGCATTCCTGACCCCGCCAGTGCTCGTCTCTGGAGTTCAAAGTAGCTGCCTGTGAAGTTTGGGCAATTTTGGTGCATGGGTGAAAGAGCTTACTTGGGAAATACCCACAAACACCAACAATGAACACTTCTCTTTTATAGATATAGATTTGGCAAAATGTAGAGCCAGGGGTCAGACATGCCGGCTCCCTCCTTAAATTCATTCAATTATTGTTCATAATTTCATCATGAAGGAAATATTTTTGTTGGGGATACTACCTGAAATCTATAGTAAAGAAAATGTGTATTTGATTATTCAAGTGTTAACAGCAACTAGAATTGTGTTTGATTGTTTAATCTGATTTTTTCTTTTACCCAGTTCAGATCGGACATATCTGTTCAAAGGTTATGCAGCAAAATGAATCACCTGCTTTAAAAAAAAGAAGAAAGGAGAATCTTGATGGGTTTGCAGGAATTTGAAAGTGGGGCAAAACAAAAGAATTGTTTGGGGGGAAAAAGAAAAGTTCCATTGTAATTGAAAGAGTGCTTATATTATGGGAAGGAAAAGAGATAATACAAATAAGGAGGCTTATATAGAATGAGCTGAATCATAAATGCAAGTTCTTCAAGCAATAACTTGAAAATCTTGCTAAGTTTATATATTTTGACTTATGGTAGAAGTATAAAAGACAGTATGCATAAAGCCAATTTCAAAGTACCAATCAAAACTTAAATCTTAATTTTGAAAAAATCCATTAGCAATTAGAAAAGCACTCTTTGCCCATAATTCAATAAAGGCGTACAGGAGACAGCTACTTGTCTATTTTTGATTTTCCAAAAGTAATAAAAGGATAGGAAGCAGAAACAGAAGTCCTGCTAAACAAATTTCAGGTTGTAGATCTCTTTGTTTAGACTTCAATGTCTGATTGCTTTTAATTAGGTAAGCTGTTTGGTCTGATCCGGGGAGAAAAACATGCTTAAAAATGATAAATCAAGCCAATATGGAATCAAATTAAATTCAATTAGATTAAAGTAATTGGGTTAACGGTGAGGAACGGCTCAGAAACTTAAAAGGAAATCAGACAGCTGACAGACTGGGAAGCAAACAGCTCTGGTAAATAGCTTGCCTCCAAGTTCTAAATTAAGAGTTTATTATAACATCTAAAGGTTCATCCAGACTTTTGTTTCTATTTTCTTGATTAAAAGCATTTAATAAACAGTTCTTCAAAAAACACGCAGGAAAACAGCTGAGAGATGAACCGTAATAGTCAGTTGATGAGATCAATTCTGATGAGGGAGAACTTCAGAAATAAATAAACGTAGCTTTGACTTACAGCCGCTCGTTTAGTGACTGTTCAAAATTACCAGAGCATGAAAAAGGACTGTTTTTTTCACGCTTAGAACCATTACAGCATCCCCGTGGTCACGTGATCAAAATTCAGAGGCTTGGCAACTGGCATGTACTTATGACGGTTGCAGTCTCAATGGGAAAACCAGTTTCACTTAGCAATCTTGTGTTACCAACTTAACAACTGCAGTGATTCACTTAACGACTATGGTGAGCAAGGTGGTAAATTGAGGCAAAATTCATTTAACCATGGTCTCGCTTCGCAATGTCAATTTTAGGCTCACTTGTTGTCGTAAGATGAGGACTACCTGTGCCTTTTAAGTTAGGGTAACTTAGGCAGTAAGTAGTAGGTTCCTAGCAACTGTCAATGAACCCTCAATGAGATCTGGCTACATGCATATTTCAGTCAAGCTCCCCCTTTGTGCCATTAATAGGAACAGCGTTACAGCGGATAATATAATGGATTTTTTAGGAAGGAGAGAGCTTTAGACAAATCTAGGCTCTGTATAGACAGTGAGTTGAAATTCCCTAATTAACTGGAGGGTGAAAAAATCAGGATGATAGGTCCAAACACTGATGATGTTACCTAGGTAGGTAATGAGATGTCTGCGAGAACAACACAAGCACTGAAGACACCACAGTCACAAGGCCTCATTCCTGTTGTGTGTGTGCACTGTGACCCACGTAAAGAGGTTCAAGCACACAACTACAACTGTCATGGTGACTCTTTCATCACCACCAAGGCCCTGCAGAGGTCCATGCTGTTTGGTCAGCTTCTTGCCCCAATCCAGGAGGACCTCTTCATAAAAGGGTGATCTCGACCACCGCCCAGACTTACCATTGTCTTACACCACAGGCACTTCCAATCTTGCAGGCGGAGAACACTGCCACAGGTTTTGTCACACACCGCACATTTGGCACTGACCGGAAGATTGCCTTCTAACCACTGATGAGGCATGGCTACCTAGAGGGGAGGTTTATTGGGGTCAATGGGGAGGAGAAGGAAGAAGGTTCAGCTTCTACCCCTTGTGATTTCAATCGCCTCAACGCTAGAGGTGGGATTGATTGGTCTATCTTCCAATTACTCAGCTCTGACCCGAAGAGGGCCATTCACAAGGGACCTTATTCCCGTGTTTTTCCTTCATTGGGGCCATCCTTCTGTCCCAAAGAATAATTGGTGCCATGGGTTAGAAACCAGAGGATCGTGAGTTCTGGTCCACCCTTAGACAGGAAAGCTGGCTGGGTGACTTGAGGTTAATCATGGTCTCTCAGAAAAACCAATCTCACTGGGGGGTTAGGAATATCATGTGTTCAGCCTTGAGTTGAACAACAAAGGATGTGGGGTACAAATAGATGAAGATGAGGATGACAATGAGGACAAGAATGATGAGGACAAGGTTGAGACGTAGGTTGAGGTTGAAGGTGAAGGTGAGGGTGAGGACAAGGATGACATTGAGGATGTTGAAACTGAGGTTGAAGGTGAAGATGAGGGTGAGATTGAGGAGGAGGAGGAGGAGGAAGTTGAGGTTGAGGTTGAGGTTGAGATTGAGAGTGACAATGAAGATGAGGTTGAGGTTTAGAATGAGGTTGAGGATAAGGGTTAGAGTGAAAATGATGTTGAGGGTGAAGGTGAGGATGAGGTTCAAGTTGAGGGTGAGGGTGAGGGTGAGGGTAAGGATGATATTGAGATTGAGTTTTTATTTATTTTTTATTTTTAATCCCTTTTATATGCCGCCCTTCACCAGAGACTCAGGGTGGCTTACAATCTGTTTAAGCACAAATCAATGTGCTTAGCAATAGTTTGAAGGTAAGGGTGAGGGGAAGAATGAGAATGAAAATAATGTTGAGGGAGAGGGTGAGGATGAGGTTCCGGTTGAAGTTGTGGTAAGACTGAGATTGAAACAGATTGAGGGTGAGGATGAGGATTAAAACGATATTGGGGATAAGGATGAGGGTGAGGGTGAGAGTAAGGATGAGGATGAGGTTCAAGTTGAGGTTGTTGAGGGTGAGGGTGAGGATGAGGATGAAAATGATGCTAAGGTTGAGGTTAAGGGTAAGAGTGATGGTGAGGTTAAGGTTGAGACAAGTTGAAGATGAGGAATGTAGATGAAGAGGTTGAAGCTGAAGTTGTGGTTGAAAATGGGGTTGAAGATGAGGTTGATACCAAGGATGGCTGGAAGAAGAGCTACTGTATTTATTCAGAAGCTGAAGAGATACCCTCAATATTTCACTGGTGGCATTGTTCAGCTGCTCATTCTCAATCCTTGGCCACTAATGTTCTTTCTTTACAACTGCAAGACCAGGTGGCATATCAGTCCTAAAATCTGGCCATTTTCTACAGCTGGGAATGAAGTTATTGTAGACACCTCCCATCCTGCTAGAAACAAATGTGTAGCTCCCCAGGGCCTAATTGAAAATAGTCCAAGGTCTTCTTGGTGGGAGAGTTACATACCTAACTCAACATGTGCTAAAAACATGTTTGTTAGACAGGGCCCACAACTAGAGTACAATTCACCCTGCCTAATGGTTATCCCGGGCAATTATTTTTCAACAACAACAACCTGAAGAATAGGATTTACTGTGGGTTGCAAAGACTTACACCATCTTCATCCTCAATGATATCTCTTCCAATTGACGTCAACGTTGTCCATTTGCAATTATTTATTGCCCGAACGGCACATCTTTTGTGAGCCTTGAATTTGCATACTAGGAGAAAGGAATAAATATATTTACATAGGTTCCTGGGAACATTATCTATGCAAGTAGATTAATAGGTACCACTTCGGTGGGAAGGTAACAGCATTCCATGAACCCTTGGCATATCATGCTGGACAAATGACCACAGAAAATGTTTTTGAACAATGCTGGCTCCCTCGGCCAAGAAACGGAGATGAGCACCATGCCATAGAATAGGACACAGCTGGACAGGAGAAACCCGTATACATTTCGTTGTTATCGATGCTGTGGGTTCCCCAAGCAAAATGCATGATGCCTGATCGATTAAGTCCTGTTTAGGCATAAATAGCACCCACAAACACACACACACGCACACAACAGAGAGAGGCTGCTAGACAGTCTCTTTCTAAGACACCTTAGGAAGCCAAGAGGCATCACATCTGCACCCTTATATAAACAAGGGCTGCTAACTACTTCAACCCTTAGCCAAGACCTGGATAATTATTATTTATCATAATGAGAGACTGTTGCTTGCAAGCTTTCACTGTGCGATTCAGCATCGCAAAAGTTTTGACTTGGTAGCTTTCCAAGAACAGCTGTTTTCTCCAAATGCCTCTGTGGGTGCCAAAGAAAGAAACGCGCAAACATTAATCTGATGCGATCCAAGTCCTGTGACGTGTAGCTTAACATGTCAAGGAAGCATAATGGTTGCCCGAGCATATCATTTAGTTTGCAATAATATGGAGAACTGGGTTTGAAAACCCCGCAGATAGAATGCAAGAATTGTACACGGAATGAATCAAGGTGTTAATTTAGCAGTGTTTCTCAAACTGCCTAGGTTGAGAAACACTGATTTAAGGAGAAACCTCCTAACAGTGAAGACAATTAGTGGAACAGAAGTTGCCTTCAGAAGGTGTGGGTGCTTCATCACTGGAAGTCTTCAAGAAGAGACTAGACAGCCATTTGAAGGGAAGGGTGTAGGGTCTCCTGCATGATCAGGGGGTTGGACTAGAAGACCTCCAAGTCCCTTCCAGCTCTATTATTCTACATTTTAAGTTTTAAGAATTCAACATCAGGAGTCAAAGTCTTGTCACTGTTAGCGCCTAAACTCTGTGCACTGTGGATGACATGATAGCTGGGTCCCAATGTTTGAGGGCCACCACAACAAAGAGAGGGTCAACCCCTTTTCTTGAAAGCAGGACAAGAAGCAATGGATGGCAACTAACCAAGCAGAGAAGCAACCTCAGCTAAGGGGGTAATTCCTAATGGTGAGAGCCCTCAACGAATGGAATAGCTTTCCTTCACGAGTTGTGAGAGCTTCATCACTGGAGGTTTTGAAGAAAAGCCTGGACAGCCACTTGTCTCAAATGGTACAGGGTCTCCTGCTTGAGCAGAGGTTGGGCTAGATGACCTCTGAGGCCCCTCCCAGCTCTATTCTGATTAATCCATGTGTTGATTATTCCTCAGCTGCATCTGTGCATCTCATATGTATCAAGATCATCAGAAGTATCTATGGAGATTCTCCGTCGTCCAGGTGCTGGTTGTCCGAAAGGTGCTTTTTTTCAAGAGGCAACTGGACTTTTTTTTGTGTGGGGGGGTGTTCTTTGAAGATGTTTCGCTTCTCATCCAAAAAGCTTCTTCAATTCTAACAAAGAACTGAAGAAGCTACTTGGATGAGAAGGAAAACATTTTCAAAGGAACGTCCATGGAGATTCTCAGTTACTCCGGTTGTCCAAAAAGTCCTCTTTCAAGAGGCAACTAGACTTTCTGATTTTTCTTTGAAGACATTTTGCTCCTCAACTGAGAAGCTTCTTCAGTGTGTTCAGAGTTCAGAGCTGAAGAAGCTTCTTGGATGGGAAGTGAAACGTCTTCAAAGAAACAACAGGAAGTCCAGTTGTCTCTTGAAAAAAGCACCTTTTGGGACAAGCATCAAAAGTGATAATACCGCCTTATGCCGCACTAGTGAAGCTAAACTTTGAAATGTTGTGTACAGTTCTGGTCACCACAATGCAAAAAAATAAAAATAAAAAATGCTGAGATTGTGGAAAGGGTGCAGAGAAGAGATCATTAGAGGACTTGGGGCTCAACTGTATGATAAACGGTTGAGGGAACGAGGTATGTCAACTGTATCAAAGAGAAGGACCAGGGGGACACGAAAATTGTCTTCCAGACCACTGAACTGGAGCAAGCTACAGACAGCCCCCAATTGACCCCACCCTTTTCTTTTTTTGAAGCTCAGCTGATTTGCACGGCAGAGCTAGTAGCCGTGCGAATCAGCTGAGCTCCGGCTTTTGAAGCAGTGGGAACATGCTGTTCCCATCCATTTCTGCTCTCCGGAGCAGCGGAGGCTCTTTCTCTGGGCTCCATGGCGGCTGGGGAGTCCAGAGAAACAGCTTCCGCTCTGCTCCGGAGAGCAGAAATGAATGGGAACAGCATGTGCCCTGTCCTTCAAAAGCCACACATGTGCACCCATGCTTATATTTAGCAAATCGGTGGTGGGATTATTTGAATCCCACCACTGGACATGACCCACACCTGACCTATCTCAAGACCCTTACCTTTGACCCACCCAAAATCCTTATAAGCAGAAGAACACAGACCTTCCCTAAACTCCACCAAAGATGTCACCTAGCCTAGTAATGAAACGTGCAGAAACCAACCCACAAGCTCAGAGAATGAAGCTACACCAACTCTCTTCTTCAACCAACCAACCAAGAGACATGAAGACCTGCATTTAATCGACGTCCTGACCCCAGCTACTGCAGGCTCTCTTCCTTCTCGTGCTCTACAAAACAAATTGCAACGGCCTGTCCCAAATCAGATCTGAACACGTCATATGAATTTTGCTATTAGCTAAAAAAGCCGAACAAACCAGAGTGATTGCAATAGCGGGTTGCTTCAAAGCTGCAAGGCCACCATTCCTCTAATGAGTTGAAAAGTCTAAACCAGCCATGAGGTACCTTGACTTATGACTACAGCAACTTACAAATAAAATACCAGTCATAAGTCAAGGAGCTTGTGTTAACAATCAGGTGGGTTTCTACCGGTTCAGCCCGGTTCGGGTGAAGCGGTTGTTACAATAGGGCCAGTTTGGGCAAACCAGTTCTTCCGGTTTTGAGTCTGACCCGCCCACCTGCCCCTGTGCTATTCTGTTCCTTTTGAGGTCATTTTTTTTAAGCTCAGCTGATAGGCGCAGCGGTGTGACTGCCACCCGTCAGCTGGGGTCGCTCACGGAGCTTCAGGAACAGGTCAGTTGAATCACTATTTCCAAGTAGAAGATGTGCACAAATCATGCGATCACCAAACCAGTTGTTAGATCGGTTGAAACCCACCCCTGGTTAACATGTAGCGTATAAGCAAATCAGCAAACAACGTTTTTTGGAAATGCAGATTGGATACCCAGTTGATGAAAACATGGGTAAATTGTTCAAGGTAGAAAGAAAGACATTCACTGACACGAGCTAGCAAAAATCACCCCCTATTTAAATAAGGGACACGTCCTTTGCATTTTCGCATTAAACTATGACTCAGAGAGGACCGATTTACCTTCGCAAGACAAACCGTGGGAAGTGACTCCGGAGAGGCTCTCGCGACAGACGTTGCAAAAAGTCGGCCTCGCGTGGGAACAAGCATACCAGTTGTGCATCCCTGAGAAATGTTCCACGTTAAACTGGGCCGCCTGATTAAGAAAAAACAAAATTAAAGACAGATTTCCAAGCACAAGACGAACCAGGGTTTACAGTCGCCACTTTTGGGAGAAGTTCGTCTTTTAAGAAAACCAAGCAACAAAAAAAACCCTCCGAGACATTCATTCTTTCGAAGCAAAAACAGAACAGGCTAAATATAAACCTCCAATCAATGCTCAGCTTGGTCTTCGTGGATTTATTAAGAAAACGGACATTTTTCTTTCCTATCTTCTGCAGCTTGATAAAGAGACAATCCTGATTTTTTTTTTTTTAAACAACAGCCCAGAATGGTCTCAAGCTTACCTCATAATGTTCTCGGGACTGGACCGACTTAAGCGAACTAATCCAGTCTTCCATTTCCTTTCTGTTTTCCGCACACAATATCAACCTTCGGAACGGGGTGATTATCTGAAAACAGTTGCTTAGGTTAGGATTGTAAATTGCTAAAGGGAAGGCAGAACCAAACAGAACATAAAAATTTAAAAATAACCCCTTCTTTTTATCTGACACATAAATGAGAACAACCCCCTTTCAATACCGTTGTAAGAACAAATTAACCCAGCAGCCACAAAGATTTCGTTTCTGCATATTTCAGAAAAACAAAATAACATCCATCCTGAGTTAGATTTGGATACACCCAGAAAAAAATCAGAATGCTCTTCAGATTGGTTTTAAAACATCTCCATAAGTTTATACCCTAGTAACAATGATGGTTGAGAAAGATAAAATCTGTCTTAATATCCTGCATTTGTCAAGGATACAATTATCTAAGGATTTGTGTAATCAGACATTGCCATGCTCACCCAAATGCAACACAACCTGACTGGCAAGGAAAGCTGTAACTTATCAGAGTTGAACCACATTCCTATTAAGATGGGTCACCCTGCCAATCTTAAACTCAAATATAATTTCCTCGGTCTGAAATTCTTCAGGATTATTAAAAACGAAGACAAAACAACACAGTAGATACCTCTGACTTCTGAAAAAAAGCAAGGTTTCAAACATGAAGCAAAGAATACATATTTTTTGCATCCTGGTTAGATTCGTTGCTTGCTAGATCTTTTTACTTTTCTGGAGACCTCATTTTGGAAACGATGCCATAAATCTATTTATATCACCAGAACACAATTCCAGGATCTGAATTCCATGTAAAAAACGATCCACTAGACCAGGGTCTGTTTGATAAAACCTGGTTTAGCGTCTTGCAAAAAGAGCAGATCTTCCTGGCTAACGACTTACCCAAATCTTGGCAATGTGTTGAGTCTTTGCTGCTCTCCACAAATGGCACTAACACAACGGGCAAGTGCACTCAGTACACACACACACACACACACACACACACACACACACACACACACAAACACACAGCCCCAGAGTCACGTGCAAACAGCAGAAACTCCTGAGCATTTTCCTATCAACAAACAGAAAGATCTTTTTTTCGTCCTTCTCTTTCTTGCTTCGTTCATATCCTTGGTACCCGTCCCTTTTTCCTGAATGTTGTCGAAGAAGTAGGAAGGCTCATTACACAGGGGAAGACCAAACCATGCTGCCAGATCACCATTTTTTTTTTAAAAAAAGTACAGCTACCTCCTCAATGTACGACCACAATCGAGCCGAACATTTCTCGTGCTAAGTGAAATATTTGTCCTCGGTGCGTTTTTCCCCGTTTTATGACTTTGCTTGCCCTGTTCTTGGAATCTGAGACCTTGGTGGTGCAGGCTGTTAGCAATTACCCTAGCAGCCAGCTAGCTTGTAATTAAGGCAAGTTCGAATCTCACCAGGCTCAAGCTTGACTCAGCCTTCCATCCTTCCGAAGTGGGTAAATTGAGGACCCAGATTGTTGGGGGCAATAAGCTGACTTTGTAAAAGGCCACTAATACGTAGGTATATACTAAAGAATGAATGCTATTGCTAAGCACATTGAGTTGTGCTTATCTATAATCTATGGGCTTACGATCTATGCCACCCTGAGTCTCCGGAGAAGGGCAGCATATAAATTGGATTAAAAATAAAATAAAATAAAAAATCCCTGCAAGTGGTAAATTAGTAACACGGTTGTTAAGAGAAACTGGCTTGATTTTGCTGTCCGGAAGGTCGCAAAAAAGGGTCACGTGACTCTGCCTGGACACTGTGGCTGTCATAAATATGAGTCCGTTGCCAAGAGTCTGAATTTTGATCACACGATCTTTGGGGATACTGCAAGGGTCATAATAACTGGGGGAAATGGTCCTAAGTCACTTTTTTCCAAGGACATTGCAAATTTGAATGGTCACTAAATGAACTGTTGTAAGTCCAGGACTAAACACATTGACTATGCTGCCAAACTGTGTATCTTGCTCTGGGTTGGAAGAAATAACTCAGATAATGGACACAACTGTTCCCGTTGGCATCAAACCCAGTCGTGAAGCCTTCAGGACAGATTCTTGGCCATCAACTGGGATATTTTGTGCATCTTATTTTAAAGCAGCCGCATTATTTGCAAGGTGTGAACTGATGAAAACCCTTCCTGGCTGTCTCCACACCCGCTGGCCTTCATACAACCTTCTTCCTTCCATTTTTCTCCAGCCAACTTAGCCTTCCAAACAGCTATTGCCCCTTGGCAAAATTGCAGGAAGTCTGAGCAAGGCACAAAATACCCATCACTTCCGTTCAATCTTTTCTACCATTCCAACTTTCTTCACGGAAAACCAGATAAAATTTCTAAAGAAGCACATGAAAAAGGGAAAACCAACCACATTTTAAAAAAAATTGGCTAAGACTAAAATATCTAGGGAGACTCTCAATTGTCCAAGTCATGCTTGTCCCAAAGGTGCTTTTGTTCCAGAAAGCAACTGGATTTTCTTGGTTGTTTCCTTGAAAACATTTCGCTTCTTGTCCAAGAAGCTTCTTCAGTTCTGACCTGAAGAAGAACTGAATTGAAGAAGCTTCTTAGATGAGAAGCAAAACATTTTCAAGGGGAGAAATAAAAACCAAGCAAGCCCAGCTGAAAATACCTTTGGGAGTTTCCTGGTAGGATTCTTGGACATCCTGGGAAAACTGGAGGTTGAACTGTGATATCAACCAAGTTGGATTCCCAGTTAATCATCTGTTGAATTCGAGGAAGGAAAGAATGAAAGAGAGAGGGAGGGAGGGAGAAACAGAGGGAAAGAGAATGGACCTCTTCTGCTCGCCTTTGCTTACCTGTTATTAAGCTCCTTCTTCACCCGCACCCAAGTATTAGAAAGAAGATTGCAAGGAGGAGTTGAGTTAGGAAACAAGCACGATGGAGAAATGAAGCCCTCGAGCTCCAGAGAAACTCACAGTGTCCTCAGGTCCACCTTCTCTCTCTTTCTCTCCCTCCCCCCTCTCCTTTTCTCTCCTTCTCTCTTTCTCCCTATCTCCCTCTCTCTTTCTCTCTTTTTCTCTCTTTCTTCTCTCTTTTTCTCTGTTTCTTTCTCTCCCTCTTCCCCTCTCTCTTACTCTTTTCTCTCTCTCTCTTTCACACTTTCTCTCTCTCTCTTTCTATTCCTCTCCCTATCTCCCTCTTTCTCCTCTTCTCTCTCTCTCTCTCTCTCTCTCTCTCTCTCTCTCTCTCTCTGTTTCTCTCTATCTGTGTGTGTGTGTGTGTGTCTGTCTCTCTGTCTCTCTGTCTTTCTATCTTTGTCTCTGTATCTCTTTCTGTCTCTGTTTCTCTCTTTCTCTCTGTCTCTCTCTGTCTCTCTCTCTGTCTCTCTCTCTCTCTGTCTCCCTCTGTCACTCTCTCTCTTTTTCCTCTCTCCCTCCCTCCCTCTCTCTCCGCCCTACTTACTTCACAGCATTATTACAGGGGGGGAGGGGGAATGGGAGGAGGGAGGGAGCGAGCACTCGGTATGCCACCTTGAGATATTCATCTCAGGATCTCCGTCCAACAATCAGATAAAAAGCTGGACCAGGGGATCTTGGCTTAACACACCCACGTAACACGCCTGGGCATTGTGTAGGGCCCACAGAGCCACTTCTGGGAAAGACTGTGCTATCAGCTGTTGCTTCAAGAAAGGGGTTTTGTGGATGCGTATGATTGACTCGTTCAGAGAAACATGGAAACATTGACGGAGTGTCAATCATCACGAGGAGCAGATTTAGCACTGATACGGATTCTTTGCTCTCTGGATAAATTGCCAAAAAGAAAAAAGAAAGCCAACGCAGTCCTAGTCTGCAATAACAGAAAGATAGAATCGAGATGACAGGACATGTTAGTTCCATTTTATAAAGCCACAGTAGGAATATTGCAACCAGATTTTGGTTGCTACAATATAAAAAAGACGTTGGGACTTTGGAAAAAGTGCAGAGAAGAGCAACCAAGAGGATTAGGGGACTGGAGGCTAAAACATACAAAGAACAGTTGCAGGATTTGGGTTTGGCTACTCTAGACAAAAAGGACTAGTTTTGTGTTGGTGTTGTTTTGTTTTGTTTTTATCCCATTTATATGCCGCCCTTCTCCAGAGACTCAGGGCGGCTTACAATCTGTTTAAGCACAACTGAATGTGCTTAGCAATAGCCTTCATCCCTTGTATATGCCTGCTTATTAGCGGCAGTTTTACAAGGTCAGCTTATTGCCCCCAACAATCTGGATCCTCAATTTACCTACCTCGGAAGGATGGAAGGCTGAGTCAACCTGGAGCCTGGTGAGATTCGAACATGCCTAATTAGAGGCTAGCCGACTGTTAGGCTTACAGCCTGCTCCACCAAGGTCTCCACCAAGGACCAGGGGTGACATGATAGCAGCATTCCAGTATTTGAGGGGCTGCCCCAAAGAAGAGGAAGGGGTCAAGCTCTTCTCCAAAGCCTCAGAGGGCAGGAAAAGGAGCAACGGATGAAAACTAATCAAGGAGACAAGCAACCTGGAATTGGGGAGAAATTTCCTAACAGCGAGGAAAAATTAACCAGCGAAACTGCTTGCCACCAGAAGTTGTAGGTGCTTCATCACTGGAGGTTTCTAGGAAGAGATTGGGCAGCCACTTGACTGGGATGCTATTTCTTCACGAGAGTGACTCTTTCTTATGATATTTAAAAATTACAACCGCAAAGCCTTCCGGGAAAGGAAGTGCAGCTTTCAAAATGAAATTCAGCTTTAATCAGTAAATTATTATTATTATTATTACGTGCTGTAAGTGATGAGCCATTTTAGGATAAAAGTTGTTCCACTGATTAATTGTTCTAACTGTTGGGAAATTTCCCCTTCATTCTAGGTTGCTCCTCTCCTTGATTAGTTTTCATTTGTTGCTTTTTGTGTTGCCAAAAACTTTCAGTGTTGGAACGTTCACAACTTCTGGTGGCCAGCAGTTCCACGGGTTAATTGTTCTAACTGTGATGAAATTTCCCCTTCATTCTAGGTGGCTTCTCTCCAGTGGTGGTATCCTACTGGTTCGGCCCGGTTCGGCTGAACGGGTGATGATAATTAGGGGTGGTTTGCCAAACCAGCAAAACCCACCCCTGCCTGGCTCCACCCACCTG
>JANHFR010007235.1:4712-15266 GCA_032468015.1 Mimophis mahfalensis | reverse complement strand
ACAGCTGTCCTGCCTTACATAAGAGGCACAACAGACAAAATCAGCAAGATACTACGCAGGCACCACATCAAGACTGCTTTCAAAACAGACAGAAAAATAGCAGACATTCTAAGAAACCCCAAAGATAAAATAGACCTGGAAAACCAAGGCATATATGAAGCATCCTGCCCCGCCACATATATCAGACAGACCAACAGAAGCATAAATGCTCACCCCCCCAATCAGTGGGAGACACACCTGGGAGGCCGTCGCAAGCCGCCGAATGCCAGCGGCTTCACCCAACGTCCCACTCCCTTCTCATCTGACGCCCCGCTTGGCCTTGGAATAGTGAGGCCGCTTTATGGATGCTGCAACTCCCACCCTATCTTTCTCCTATCTCAGCCACATACCCCCATGGCACACCAGCACATGCAAAGCTGCCATGGCCCTAGAGGCCTTGGCCTACCTACTTTGACCAGCCCCACCATGGCCAGATCACTCTGGCCTCCCCACTCCATCATGTCCAGGTCCACTTTTACTTTTTTGTGCAGCTGCTGACAGGCATGCCAAACTACTGCCTGGTACAATGAGTCATAGCAAAATGTTTCTGATGGGTAGAACCAGGTTCTCTAGTCTTCAGAAACATCACATTTATTAGCTTTCTAGTAAAAAAAATCAGTTTCTAGGAATAATTGTGAAAAGAACACCAACTCTATATCTTCAGAAAATTGTGCTTGCTAGTTTTCTGGCTAGATGGGAACTCCTACAGCAGGGCAGAGAAAGGAAGCTACATTAAGTATCACTCATATATGAGATGCACAAAAGCTACAATAAAAAGGAACATGTTTCTTCTAACTGTGATGTTTCAAGTAGCCATCTGTGCATTCACAACTACCTCCATGTGTGCTTCTCTCTGGAAAAGTAGATAAAAGATCCCCAAAATAAGAAGAGTACATTTCAGCCACTCTCTTTATCTCCCACTCAATCTTATCCAAACACTGCTGGCAAATCTTCTCTTCCCCACTCCCTACTATCCAAATGCTGCTGGCAAAACCTCTGTCACCCTCCTCCATATGCTATCCTAGGGCTGGCCAGTCCTCCCTATACTAGAACTGCTCCTGCCAACGTCCCATACCTCTTGCTGTTGGGCATGTGCCAAGAATGTGCCAGAAGCTAGATGCTCCAAAGGCACATTTAATCATCTACAGGGGGAATTGGTTGTGAAGATTTGGGTTGCCACATTGGCCACAATTAGGCAAGCTTGGAGAAGCAACTGCGAAGTTATGGTGGTAGTATATCATGGATAGAGGACCAGTTGTGAACGAAGAGTTGTAGTGGGGTCAGCCATGCTGAAAAAACCAAGGTGAAATGGGCAGGGTCCATTGGCAGTGAAGAACTGTCCCAAACTCTTTATTTGTGCCCATCTCGCAATTTGATGTGACACTGAGCATCTTATAGTAAGATAAAATACACAAATATCCAATCAATTATAAATAGGAAATTAGATTAGAGATTAGAAAAATTAAAGCAACCTAAAAACGTAAGCTTGAAGGTGAGAGGGGAGGTATCGTACTTTGTTAATGCACCTACTACCTCCTGCCAACAGCTTCTCCCTCATGACCCCCTGCCAGCCAGCATAGTCAGGTTTTAAAGCTCTTTTCTGAAGGCTAAAAGAGAGGACACCAACTAAGAAGTTCCAAAGGGTGAAAGTCATAGCAGAAAAGATTCTTCTCCTGGATAACACCAGCCAAAATTCCTTGGCTAATTGTATATGAAGTAGGCCTTTTCCACTAGCATGAGCTGAGTGGGCTGATCCCAGGGCAGAAAGACAGTTCCATAGGAATCCAGAAGCCATGCCATAAAGGACCTTAAAGATAGCTGTTCTGACCTAGGTTTCCCAAGTACACCCAAGGCCAAAAACCCTTGTTTATTATCAATACAAAGAAATCGCTTTAGCAATGTTCTTAGTTAGAGACCTTGAAACAGTCTGGAAGAGCTGCCAAGCTGATAAAGTCCAAACACATTTGGCAGAAAACACAACTCCGCACAGAAACAGGAAGAAAGTTCCATGAGATGAAATTTGAATGAATTGTTTCCTGCAAACACCACTCCCATTTTGCTCCTCTTTGTGCCTTAGGGGAGTGGCCATTCACTATCCACCTGTGGCCTTATTCTCATGTCAGCCCCTTTTCTTGATCTGTTCTTGTTTCTTGGCAGCTCTGCACATGCGCACACTGGTAATAGGCTCCAGCTGTCCTTCTGCCTCATTAATGTCTGATAACTGTCAGGCAGCCCTGGCCCCATCTCTGCCTCAGATGCAGAGCTCTCGTCCGAGGCTTCCCCAGACTCCAGGATTGCCCCAGGTTCCTTCCCAACTTCTTCACTGTCCGAATCTGTTGCCAACTCCACTGGACGCTGGCGAGCCACAACAATAGTAACCAACACCTTGAATTGCATCTGCAAGCACATTGTCAGCCAATGCAGCTCACATAACAGTGGTGTTACACATGCCATCCAAAACTGCCTGTGCTGTGCTTTTTGACCAGTCATACCTTCCAAATACACTTCAAGAGTGGCCTGAGTACAGCACATTGCAAATAATCCAAGCAGGAGGGGATCAAGATGTAAGTGACTAAGTGCAGGATCTCACAATCCAGAAAAGGATATAATGGTGCAAAACACAAAGATGTTCAAAAGCTCTCCTAGCTATGACTGGCTCTGTTCTTTGAGTCTAGGAGAATCCCTCAGTGGTGCACTGGGTCTAATCTGGGGTAGTGCCACCCCATCCAAACTAAGACAATAAATGTATTGATCCTGAGGCTCCACGTGTCTACAGCCACTCTATTTTACCAGGGCTCGGTTGAAATCTGTTGTGTCCCAATCAGGCCCCTACAACCATCAGGTACTGTGAAAAGGCAGCTACAGCATCCCTTGGATCACCAGGGATGAAGATGTAAAGCTGAGTATCATCAGCATATTGGTGACACATCATCCCATAGTGTTGGCTAAAAAGGAGTAGAGAGAATAGAACCCAACAAAGAAGCAGCCTATTAACACAGATTGTAACTGGTTATGGGAAAAGAAACTAAACACTGTGCTGCCCAGTCCCAAATCTGACAGCTGGTCCAAAAGGATACCATGATTGATGATATTGAAAGCTAGACAGGTCAAAGATGGATGGGCTACCTCTACTCTACTGTCACCAGAGATCATCAACTAGTGTGACGGTGTCATTTTTGTCATATGTCCAGGCCTGAAACCTGACTGAAATGAAGCTAGGTAATCCGTGTCATCCAAGACCCTCTGGAGCTGCAATGCAACCACTTTTCCATCACTTTCTAGAAAGGGAAGGTGGAAAACTGGATGAAATTGTCCAGTACATGGACTCGAATGAAGGTTTCTTAAGGGAGGGACAGACCATGGATTCCTTAAAGGATGTCAGGAACTCCCCCTCCTCCAGTGATGCTTTAATCATTGCTTGCACCCACCCAGAAGTCACTGTTCTGGAAGTTTTCAGCAATTAGGAGACACAGAGATCAAATAAGCAAGTAATTGCACTGACAACCCCAAAGATCCTATCTACTTCCTCAAATTGCTCCCACCTAATAGGGTAAGTCCATTCCCTGGGCATTTTAAATGGAATTGCACCACACTTGGCTCTAATCAAGAGTGAATCTGAGTGATTCCATCCATCAAGTGTTGCACAAACTCTTCTGTGAGGCCCTGAAAATGATGTCTAAGACCTTTCCCCAAGAATGGACCAGACGCCTGAACAAGCAACACCCTGTTGATGCAATGTGTAGAGAAATACTGACATTTCACTACTCTTACAGCACAAGGTATGCCTTAATCACAGCTTTAATATGTAATTGTTTGGATTCATTCCTTGTTTTTCACCAAAGGTGCTCTTGCTGACTCTTTTCAGTTCCTCTGTGGACCATGGGGAGTGTTGGGGCTGATGGGTCAAGAGAAGGCACATAAATGCAATTCTATTCAGGGCTTCAGGCATTCTCTGATTCCAGGTTGCAGCCAAAGCTTCCACAGGAACATTCCAGTGTCTCCGGGATCTACCCCAGCTCTTTTTGGAACCCAAGCAAGCTCATCAGTCACTGAGACAGATCAAATGAATAAGTCTAGTGCTCTCCACAGTGGGGGGACAGTATACGAGAATATCAGGATCATCAGGGCATGGCCTGGTCATGACAAAGGGGATACTGACAAGTCCCCCACTAGGTCACCTTGCCACTGAGCCAACATGAAGATTATATCTGGAGTATGACCATCTAGTCAGGCCATGGATGTCTTGGGATAGATCCATGGCAATCATGGTGGCTATGAATTCCTGAGATACAGAGTTTGGCAACAGAGAGGGAGAAGCAAACTTTAAGTAAGAAACAAGGCCATTGTAGAAAAGATGTTTGAGTCTAAGGAAAGGGAAAAAAGAAACTCACTCTAGTTACATTGGTATGTAGGAGAATGATTTTGGTTAGCTTTCAAAATTCCATAAAATCATACTACCACCAATAAATATATTTCCAGAAATCCAAGGGATTCTTGCTCCTTGAGCTTTCCAGCCTCTGAGAACTTGACAGTCTGCATTAAGAATGGCTAACATTAAACTTAACTAATAAAATGCATTTTACTACTAATGATTTAAAAGATTAAGATTTGGTTACAAGACACTTATAAAACCATGGCTTATCTTCCAAAATCATGTCCATAAATATAAAGAATTAAATTGAAAATAAAACAAATTAAATGGCCAAAATCTCATGAGAATTTGACATTCCACAAAACTTTATAAAAACTTGATATAAATTTCAGCAAATCTTATTGATTTAAAAATAATTTTTAACAATTCAGGAGATTTTGTTGGGGTAGGAGAACTACTTAGACCACTGGAGGTTGTTAACATCTGTTACAAGGTGTTATATCACTATAGTGAGGATTATAGAATAATTTGTTTATGTTGACTATTATGATTAATCATGCTTCATAACTCTGAGGGAACATCATTTAAAATTAAGAACTGAGGTTTCTTTCAGTTAACCACAATATGTTGTCATTATTTACTTACAATAGCATCTATTTGTTCCAGAATTTTCATAAACTGCTCAGCAGTTCCCTTTATCCGCTTATCCAACTGACTAAGAGCTTCAGTTTGATTATTCTTTGCAAGAAAATCCTATATGAAAAATACACTGTTTACATTATGCTTATTCATAACTTAATTGGAATAGGCATTTTATTATAACAGCTGTAAGAGCTATGTTCCTATAATATCCATAGTTCTGTAACTAATTCCATGTATACAAAAGGCAATATGTGTCCAACTTTCTATGCAGACAAGCACTGATATGTGAATATAAATGAAATTTACTAATGTACATCAGTAAGCCTGGATACACCATTCACTTTCATTTGTTCATCAACATCACATACTCAAACTTCCTTTATATGCAGGCTTCTATTCTTTCATATTGTCTTCTCTCCTTACTGCTGTACAAACTGGCTGTCTTCTGTCTCAACTCTGAATCTATGCAGCCCTTCCCCAACATCATATTTACAGATCACATATGCTCTTACACGTCCGCAACATTAATTGGGAGGGTTACTTTCAGATCTAGGCTGTATCATAATGTTAACAACACTCATAGTCAGAGTCATATCACTCTTCCCTCACTCGAGTGCCTTCCAAATCTCAATTAGAGTAAATCTATCACAATTCTAGAGTAAAAATATGCATGATCTGTGTTACTTCTACACACATCTCAGAGTCATACCTCCAGAGCCTACATATTATACAACAATCATTCAGAGAAAATTCTTTTTCATATTCATATAAAGATATCTTTGACCGCACATTGTGCTGGATTTTGTCAGATTCGAAACTGACAAATCTATACCTGATTTTTACAAATATATATTAACTATTGAAATGTAAACTTACTTTCTGAATCTCTCTAAGATCTTTATTTACTTCATCTATTTTTTTAGCAAGTTGTTCCACTGATTTCTCCAAAACTTTTAATTTCTTTAATTCAGTCTCCTCCTCAGGACTGTTCTGTTAAGAGAAGAGAACATTACTATCCTGATTTGCTGCGGTGGATGCATTCAAATAAAAGACAAAAATATTATAATCACAGAACAATACTGTATATAAGGGACCAACTGAGTGTCGGCCATAAATCACAACAAAATTTATAGTAAAATATACAATGAGCAGGAAGTTATATGGCAAAAGTATACTGTACCCTATTCCATTTGGCCTTAAACTGATGCCTAATGTTACAGTCTGAGTATAACTGCTCTGCAATCTATGGGAAAAGTGAGATGCTAAACTAGCTTTTCTGGCTACATATTTACCTTTAGTTAGGTTATAGATAACAATCCCCAACTGTCAAAATCTAAGGTTTTTAGTAAAACCTCTGCTTGATGACTGATGGTATATTAAGATCAACTATATTTATGGCTAAGAAAGACAAGACGATTTTTTTTCATGACATGTCTTCCAAATCCTACTTCTAAGAAGCAAGTATGTGATTATATTGTAGAATTATTTTATTAGATGTTGAACATTACAATACTAATATATTATTTTTGCAAACCATTTTTGCATATTTGCTAACCAAAATATTCCCATTTTCTTTAGCATCTTTCAGGATTTACTCATATGACTGATGGGAAGAAAGTAAACCTTGAGTCTGAAGTAGGAGACCCTGAAATAACAGAATATCCAGACAACCTTAATGGCCAATATTAAAAAGCTTCCAAATGATCATAGCCAACAAATAATAATGCCCACTGGGATAATGCCACTTTCTGTCATTAACCAGAGAGGTTTGCCTCTCTGGAATGCCATTTTTTTTTTTACAGAAGGAACAGGCATTCCTTTAGTTTAAATGATTCTCCTTGGTTAGGGAGAGTCCTAGAATCATCCCACAAGATCCTCCATTCAGTAGGAGTCTAAAAGAAGCTTCGGGAGCCATGCTTCAGAGCAACTGGTAAGCTGTTCTGCTGTGGGGTACAGCTGCAATCATTTCAATGTTGGAAAAAAACATTTTTGGAATTTATTTTTCAAACAGACAATAAATTGTGCCTTTCATTTCTTAATTTCTGTATAAGCTAAAAGAGGCTTTGTTTTAGTCACAGCCTGTTTTCCCTTTTTGAAGCTCTGCACCATTTTTGAGACTTTATTGTTATAACAACAAGGAAGAAGTTTGCTGGAGGCATGCTAAAATAAGGAAGCCTGAGTGTTATTTTTAAAAAATTCTGATGGAGAAACATGATGGTAATCTGTGGTTTTATTTTACTATGTTTAAATAATCTGTAGCTTTGGATTGCTTTGTTGTGGATGGCTGAAAGTTCAATTTTTATGAACTTTGGTTGGCAAGGAATCAGTAACTGCTTATAAAAAAATCTATTCTTTGACCACAAGAGGGAGCTAAGAAGCATATTTTACAGAAAATCATTCACTTCATAGACCAATTATGTTCTAAGGATGTCATAAAGGAAGATATGGATGTTATGGATGTTACAAAAGAAGAGCAAGTGGTGCTGTCACATATAAAAGTTATCAAACCACTGAGGCAATTTAAAAAAAATGATAATATAAAGGACTTAATTGCAAATACGGAATACAAATATGACACTAATCTTTATTATGATGATGGATTAAATCAAGAGCGTCAAACTTGCATCATCACGGCATCATCAGGTGATGTATCAGGACTTTTTCCCCCTTCACTAAACCTGGCAGGGGCGGGACCAGCACATGACACATCCAGCCTGTGGGCTGTGAGATTGACATCCCTGGATTAAATCCAATCAGCACAGCTGAAACAAGAGTTCCAAGAAAATCCACAACTCTCAAGAGGGCAAATTTGGGACTTTTTCTTCATGGATACTAACAAGGTTGACAAATATTTGAGAAAAAGAGACACATTTACAAATATGATATACTGTATGTAATTGAAAGAAAGCTGTAACATAGTTTTGTGTTTATAAAGTCGGTTTGAAAATATACATATGGAATGCTTGAGTAATTCTTAAAATTTGAAAAATACTATTGAAAGTAAATTTGAAAGTATGAATTTTCGGAGGATGGAAAAAAGATGTAGTAAAATGTATTGGTTTTAGAAATATTTTCAAAGAAAAGTCTCAGTCTTAAAATGACTTTTGGATTTTGTGACTGTACTTCAAAAATGAAATTTTGATTTTGATGATTAGATCGCTTTGTGCTGATTAGAAATGGCTATTTATTATTGTGTAAAAGTAAAAAGTTGAGTGTAGTTTTATTATATTTTATTGTGATACAAAGAGTTGGAAGTTGGAAGCTTTTTTTCCTTTTTCCCTTCTAGCCTATAATTGCTCCCTTTCTCTTTTTCCTCCCCTAGTTTCCCATTATTTTCATTTTCTTTGTATTTCATATTTTGATAAACTAATACATTTTGTAACAGAGAACTTTAGAAGCTAATATTAATGAGTTTTAAGACCATAAAGTATTAGGTTTTTGGAGCACAAAGTTGAAAATCTCATAAATCTTAGCCTTCTCTGCATGGAAGATATTTCAAAATCATCCTAATTAAATGGAGAGCTACAAGGGATTGCTGTGACACGGCTAGAAATACTAAAGAAAAGATGTCCAAGATTTCAGACTCTGTTCCTATCACTCTAAACAAGCAGGAAAAAAACATTTTGTTTTGAAGCTATAAAGTTTTCTTTGGAAAACTTCTGGTAAAAGTTTTAAAAATAATACACCAATAGAGAGCAGGTTTTTTTTTTTTTAAAGTAACTAGTTAGATTTAGACAATTTTACTAAGCAAACTGGATGCAATTACCAGTTGTCCTAAACCAGGGGTGTCAAACTCAAGGTCCGGGGGCTGGTTCCAGCCTATGGGGTGCTTAAATCTGGCCTGCAAGACAGACCTGAAAATATCAAGGGATGTCATAAAGGTACCAAAGGTACAAATATAGATTGGGCAAAAACTGGTTCAAAAACAATAACTTTGAGAGGGACCTTCGAGTCCTAGGGGGCAATCACTTGAACATGAGCCAGTAGTATGTGGCAGTTGCCAAAAAATCAAATACAATTGTTGGTTGTAGAATCAGAGGCATAGAATCAAAATCACATGAAGTATTAGTACTGGTTTATAAAAGTTGGAAGTAATGCTTTTTCCCCTTTTCTCCTTTATCCTACAGTTCATTCCACCCTTTTTACCTTTTCCTCTATTTTCTTTTCAACGTGTATGTTATTTTTGATATGTTTAATAAAATTATATATAAAAGAAAAAATAACTGGACAGCTTAGCAACGGAGACTCTGGTCACAATTGTGGTCATAAATTGAGGACTACCTTTAGTGAATAAACTGTACCACTGAAATAAAGATTCTGGATTAAAAGTGTTCTGTTAATAAAACTGCAGTTTCTAAGTCAATACTGCATAAAAATTGGTCGATGTTAGGATATTTTTCTGTGTAAATAATTTCTTACAAACTTTTGATTGTTCAATTAAATTAATTTTAATTTAATAATAAGCTTTTGATAAAAAATAACTTAATTTTAATTAAATTTTAATTAAATTTTTAATTTTAATTTTAATTAAATTTTAATTTTTTAATTAACTTTTAATTGATGTGGGCTAGATATTCCAAATACAATTTGTCTTAAGTGCAAAATATGAACTAACTCATTAGCTTAAGGACTGCAGCACAGAAGCTCTTTCATAAAGTGAGGCAAATGTGACAGTATGCTATTAAACATTTATTAAATAACAGAAATAAACAGAAAGGTGTTATCAACTTCAAAAACAACAATATAGTAACTACCAAATGTAGGGAAGCAGCTTGACTAGATGTAGGGCAGGACCATAAGAAATAATTTAACACCCAGTCTGAGAACAATGAGCCTGATGCATTCCTTACCTTCACATCAATGCAATGTCAGGTAGGTACAGCCCTATAAGCTTGCTGCTAGTAGTAGTGATAGTACTACACTCTTCTTCATATAAGGATGGATCTAGAGCACATGTGCAAGATCAACAAACTATCCTACTGCGTGTGTGAGAAATAGATGCACACAATTATATGAGGGACATTTTGATTCTGTAAGCCTTGCTAAAAGCTGTATCTTGATTATTTATTGCCTTTCTTATACTATAAAACAACTTTCCATTAATTGAACTCTTTCATGTTTCATCAATACATTAAGTTATTAACATGATTTATTAGGTTTTTACTTCCTATATAATATGAACCATCTAACTCTGGTTTATTCAGCAACACATGGCAAGAACAAACCACAACTTTGAACAATATGTGAGTCCAACTGTACTGCTATAACCAAATCAAAATCGTCTGGTGGTAGTTGTACAAGGGGATAAACAGAACAAGAGCAACAATTATAGAATTAAATTATCATTCCCTTAGTTCCTTGAGGACATAAAATGAAATAAAATTATTTAAAAGTTTCAAAAACAGATTAGAAAACAATGCCATTCTACATTTATTACGCATGTCACTGATTTACAAAATTCTATATAGACTTGATAAAAACAGTTACCCTTTTCCCAATCA
>JANHFR010007227.1:235754-262295 GCA_032468015.1 Mimophis mahfalensis | reverse complement strand
TCCCAGTGTTTTCTTTTCTGTGGGAAACGGGTCCAAATGGCTCTTTGAGTGTTTAAGTTTGCAGACCCCTGGTCTAGTAGGAGCAAGGGTGCCTATAATAAGCGTAACCTTAAATACCTGAAGCCTCAAGTCAGTTTTTAGTCTCATTTGCTTTAATATGAGATCTTTTTTTCTAATTTTATTTAATTACAATACTATAGTTGCAAATTTATAGCACGTGCATTCACAATTATTGGAAAAAAGGAATGGGTAAAAGGGAAAATAAACATGAATTCTTAAATATCTTAAACTATCTAAAATATCTTTTAGTATTATGGAAAACAACGGGCTTGCCTTCATCTGGTTTGGCTGGCATTCGACACACCCGCCTGCACATAGCTACAAAACAACTGAAGTACTTCTCCAAACTTTCATCAGATTTCTTATCAAGTCTGGCAAAAGCTCTGAACTGGTTCCAATCAAACTGTTGCTTTATAGGGTCAAAAATAACTCCAAAAGTAGATACAACACGATAAAAATCTGCTTCCTCTCTTCTTGTCCACCTAAAAACAAAGAGATTAGTATATCAGGATACTTCCAAAAGTCCAACTAAATATCCACTTGGATTCTAAAGACAGTAATTTATGTTGCAAGGCAATACTAATTTCTGAGGAAGCCTGTAGAAACTTACTTTTGACGTTTTTCTGTTATTATAGCTTCTCTTTCTGCTTCCAGTGCTCTCACTTCTTCACGAGGTCGCCGTCGACGCCGGTCAGTCTTCATTAGTGCTTCTTGCCTCATTTGTTGCCTTTTATAACTACGTTGATAGGCAGTAATGAGACGGCGCAAGCGAGTAGTCAGGGTTGAAGTGCTTGGCCAGTAGAGTTGACCAAAATCAGCACAATTTTCACTGTGCTTGCCTGGACAATATTATCAAAGAAGATAAGAGGTATACATGATTAAAGACAAATACTAGCTCGCAAAATATCATCATAAGAATAGGTAACAAAAACACTTGATAATAAATCCCTCAGAGTTAAAGGAAATTTCATGAAAAGGCCTTTGAATTACTGCCATGAACAATTTTCTTAACTGTATTCCAATGGTAGATAACCCAAAGAGCAATGTTCATAGTCAATCCTCTTTATGTGATTTTGTATACACTTGGAAACATAGTTTCTATTACACATATTCTATAGCACAACTACAAACTTTAATACCCGTTGGATTGCATTTTTATCATTATCCTTTTTCCTTCCATTCATCAGTAAGGTTTTCAAAAATCTTACCTGCATGGAGTTCTAGAGATTCTTCCTTGTCAGAAGGTGAGTTTGCAAATTCCTTTGATAAAAAAGGAAGCACAAGAATTAAATTCCAACACATAACAACACACACAATCATGGGAAACACACTATTTCAAAATAACCTAGTTATAAAGTGTGTATATTATAAATTATTACATCTTACATCAATTTCATCCTTGAATGGAATTCTGGTTGGTTTATATTCCGGGTCTTCATCTTCTCTATCAAAATCGCCTCTAAATGAAATAAAATCCAGAAAATATCAGAGCTAATAACAAAACATTTTTCAATGCTTATGCAGCATATGACAGACAATAAAATAAACAAACAAAACATCCTGAAGCAAAAGGAAATCCTCTTCAGCAATACCTATTGTTATAATAAAAAATGATTATTTTTTATTTTTTCTCAATGTAAACATTACTTTGAAACATTCCTATGTATGAGAATCCATAAATGTGATGCAATAGGTGAAGTCAGGCCACCATACACAATAGAGTGCAAGTTTATTAATTTTTTTATAATGTCCTGCTTACCCATCGCCACCGTCTGTTAATAGATCTGTCCCTCTCTGCTCAGCAGCAATGGCCTTGGCATCAGGCATGCCAACCCGTTCCAAAAAACATAGAGTAGAGTCTGCTCTCATAGAATTGTACTTCTCATAGCCTGCATTCAGATAAACATAAACACCAATATCTACCAACAAGAATCCTTACAGATTATACTTTTACACTGATCATAATAAGAAAATCTTATTTTAAAAATCCCTTCAAGCAGCGATACTGTCAATGAAGATCCCAAGAGAAGGAGAAATATGATAAATATTTATACTGAACACCTAGAGAAAAGTGCTTGTGGGTTGCCCTTCTTCCACTATATGCAACTAAACCACCTTCTTTTGGTTGTTCTGGGCACAATGAAACCAGGGTATTATGCTGGATATACATACGTAGGGAAATGTGTAGGATGATGCCTGGCTGTAATACGATACTAGTTTTCAGACTGCTGTTTTTTCTTACTGACCACATTGACTAGATGGAAAATGGCAGGTCCCAACAGTGCATGGCATCAACGTGGTTTTTAGGCTAGACTTGCCTCAACTGAGCCCACAACAGAACTCCTGTATATAGGCAGAGCAGCACAATTCAATTAAGATTTATTCCACAATACGCTCTCCTTAACTGCTGTACAGTGTCAAGCCAAACTGTAATCAGGAAAGATTCTATAAGCCTTCATTCTCTCCTTTAGACAATCTGGGCTACTGAGAACGCTGCACCGAACTCCAGAGAATTGGGATTATAATCAGGATTTGCCCACTGTATATATCATGCCAATTCTACTTCCCTAGCCTTTCAAAGTTAACAAGGCTGCATCCCACTCAAGGGAGCCCACAGTTTTCAGCACTGACATTGTGAAATATTGCTTGGAACAAAGCCCAGGAGGCACTTGTACAGATTAATAGCAGAGGTTAAGCCCACCATCCACTTTGACACTAACTGGCAGAATTAGTAAGTGAACAATGTTGGAAACAGAGTTTATGGAGAACTGTAAAACTATTTGGCTATTATTTAAACAAATGTGGTTTTGTGTTATTTACAGCCAAGAAAGTAATGTTTTCTTCTGAAATATTCTGCAAACATTTAAAAACAGCATCTGATATTTACAACTCAAATGCATTTTTTTTAATGCAGAAGGAAAAAAGGGAACAGAAGCCAACAGTTCTTTGGAACTATACTTGTTAATATTATGACTGAATATTGGTGTAACAGAAAGCTCTACCACGAAGCTCTGTTCAAAGTATGACATCACTCACCGTGTTTGAACACTCCAATTAAAAGAGATTTATCTGCCTCTTTATCCCACCAATCCATAGGAACTTCTGCATGAAATGGTTCAGGAATCCAAATATCAATCTCACTAAAAAAGAGTTGGCATTTCCAAATAATTTAGATGCTGGCATAAGTATCAAAAGAACAAACCTGTGTAACTGTAACTAAACAAAGAATTAAATATGCACTTTAAACCTTTATATGAGATTTATAAATTAAAATTGTTCACTGATATTCTGTCAAAGTAGTTTATTTCATGAGATTAACAATTCTTCATCCTTAATGAACAACCAAAATATGCAGCAGTATAATAAAAGAGCATAAACATATACGTTTAATCTTTAATTTTTTTGTGATCATAAATAAACATTCACATAAACCGTGATCTTGAAGCACAAATAAACTTGAATTTGCACTAACCTTGAATCAGAACCCTCTAAGATCTTGTCAGCTTGGTCCCCTATAACTTCTTGTCTCAGATAGTACAGCATGCGGACACGCAGCAGGACCCTGGAGAGGAAAACAGAGAGGGGAAAAAGTTCTTAACTTCAGGACTGTTTGCCAACAGTGGCTTTTGGCAGCTGCTGCTGTTCATCCATCATCCTGCCAAGGCTGATTAGCCATGCTGTATGGTAGGCTTGAAGCGTGACAGATGGTGGCACATAATCACCTCTGTGTGGTGCTTTCTGCTGGCTTCCAACAGACCTGCCTGGCAACCGCTTAGACTGCACAGAGAGGGATCGAGCTCAGCCCAACCCAGGCGCATTTCATTTAGTTCTACCTAGTGCAGCTTGTGAAGTTTAGACACGTACTCCAGCACTGCCTCTGAAGTATTGAGGCAAGTTTGTAAACAACTGAGCAGATGGCTTTCAGTAACTGTTCTGCTTCATTATCTCATAAAATTTCCTCAGCTGCTGCCTTAATACCATTTTTGGAAGCACATCAGAAGTTGTAGGAATAAACGAGATATAAAATCTGGTTTTACTACCTTACAATAAACCCCCAGCACGGAATGCTAAGACTTGTTAGATTACACAAATCTTTGCTTTAAAAAATAGGAAAAAGTCAGTGTTTTCTTAAGAAATTATTTGGTAAAAAGTTTTTTCAAATTTACTTCTCTTATTACCCTGGTACCTTAAAAGACAACATTGCTGTACCATATTTAGCTTCACTGTGTAATCCCTTTAAAAGAATATAAACATTTATTTTGGAACCATAATCCTATATTCATACTCAAAGACCAAATTGATGTAATTAAATATCTACACTCTTCCATTCTTGATGATGCTAGAAAACTGTTAAAAGAAATACACTGAAAAAGCATATTCTACTTGAAATACTAATGATGTGAACTGGCAATATGTGCACCACATCTGCCCCCCTCTCCCCAGTTTACTGAAGCTCCACATCCCCACAGAGTAATGTTGTCAAACCTGGAAAAAAGCCCAAAGGTATTCCTGCCTTTTACTTGGTTAGCCAAGTGTATCTGGTAGTTTGGGCAACACCCTGCAGCTTCTATCCCAGCCCTTTCTGCATGGTAATAAGACACCCTAATGCACCTGCAATATTGTAAAAGACTTTGGGACACCAATTTTTAATGCAGCATGCCTACAGAATAAAAAGCAATATCTGAGACATTGTTTCTAATCTAGAAACATTCTACACAAATGCAAAACAATTTGCAACATAGAGGGGCACCTACTGAAGAACCTTCTAAAAGAAAGAACATAACTTATTTAATAGCTGTCTTACATAATATTTACTATCAATTAATAAATGAAACAAAAGTACATGTCTGTCCATCTACCAGACAAATTCTGGATGACAAACAAACATGAAAACATAATGCAATTTAAAGAAAGAGATACGAACAAAAAAGACAACAGAGGTTCCCAAAAAAGTCTCACAGCCATAGATCCTATATAACCATGCCAGAATTCCATTAACACTACCTGTGGAAAAATTCAGGTCTTCACCACCTTCCTGAAGGCCAATAAGGTGGATTTATTTTTTGTATGGAGTAGTGATGCTAGCTAAACAGCTGTTCTGCTCATAGACTTCAACTGTCCCTGACAAATAACTGGCATTTCTGTCTTTAAAAAACAAAATACTCCAGAGACTTAGTGGTCTTTAACAACCACAACTGCAAGGGTTCTTCAGTTGGTCAAGTACATACCAATATGGAAGAAATTAGAGTTCAGCATTGCTGGGTTCAAAATTCTAATAAGTAACTTTGGAAAGAACCAGTCCTCCAACTTCAAGGAGTTGGCCATCCTATATTTAGCCAAAACCAAGCCATTTCTACACATAAATGGGATTAGGTTACCCTTTAATTTCAGATATTTTATTTTTTTTAAAGTTTAATATTAATTTAATGGAACCTTTTGGAATTATATTTTCCTTCAAGTTTTTTGTACTTCTTTCTTCCTTCTTGCACACCTTTTCAATTATTTACAACTTATATATTCAAAGTGAAAAGTTTACTAGGAATCATGTTATCCAATTGAATACACCCTGCAATATTTATTGATGTAAAATATTAAAAATCATTGTTATATTTCCTTTTTTTATTTCTAGATATTGAACTTTAAAAAAAATCTGTCACACATAGTCAATGTTGAGTTGATCATCTATAAGTCTAAAGAGATATGAGAGAGAGGTAGTGGGAAGGAGAAGGTGGGGGGGAGGGAAGAAGATGATTTTAAGAATGGATGGCTAGAGTATCCTGATAATTTCTCTTTTACAGAAGATGTAACTGTAGATTTATGAATTTATTAATCATTCTTTTCAAAGCAACTTTTAAGAAGCATATTTAGAAATGTTAGTCATCCATCTTAAATACATAATTTTGAGTGATTAAAAAGCAGTTTATAAGGAAAAAAATATAAAATAAACCATATAAAATATGCTCGAACCAAACAACAACAAAAAATCCACTACAAAAAAGCCTAAATGCCATATCATAAACTTGCAAAATGAACACACTTTTATAGGGCTCCTCTAATATTCTGGCCCTCCGCGGGAGGCAAAAACCAGGTCTTAACAGTCTTCCAGAAGGTCAAGAGAATGCACAAAAGCAATAACCATAACCAGTACAATAATAATAATGTACTACCTAGTAAATGAATTACAATATGTAACTACAATTAAAAATTATGGTTTGTAGAATACTTTTATGATGAACAGTTATTTTAAAGAAAACAATATACTTCCTAATACATAAATTATGAGGAACATGAATTAAATGTCTTTTATTGCTCATGATTCATTTTCAATTATAGAGGTTTTTTTATCACATATGTTGTTCAAAATCACAACATTTCCAACAGGGATAATTTTAAAATGAATATGATTAAAGTTACAGCCTGTCCCTTATCTCACCTCATAATGGCCATGAAACATGTAATATAATTTAACACTTCATTTGAATAGCATGTAAGGATTAAATACCACACACCAGAAAAAAATAAGTTCCAATAATTCAATGAAGAATTGAATTATTTTAAATAAGAACAGTACCTTAAACTGACAACATTGAGAAGACAAAACTGTTATCTGTATCCTAAGAAAAAGGTTAAGCATTAACCAAAGTAAGAATGTGTATGCGTCTGTACTATTAAACAGTGACAATGATAAAGCATAATTTAAAGATTATCCTTATAGTAATCTACATGACCTATATTATGGTCCTAGAATTTGAGTTCCATGAAACATTCAAGTTCAAGTCAAAATGGGTCAAATTAATTTAATGGATTAACTTACTTATTACAGTGATGTTTGAGATGTTTCTTATAGCTGTCCTCCTGAAACAAGGCATCTGGATTACAGCTGGCTAGCCAGTCAGCATTCTGAAGCACTGGTTGTGAACTCTGTGCTTTTACTTTTTTGCCTTTTCTCCCCCGGGGCACTGGAGCAGACAAGCCTAAGAAATGTACACATGCATGGTTTTTCAGCATTAACTCTGACACCATGTCAAAGGAGGCCATCTGCCTGTGAAATCACTTTCTCACAGCCCTTTATCATTATGGTATGGACTTCTAGAAAATTAGGTCGTAGTTTACACTATTCCACTCCGAGGTGATCAGTATCATAGTTAAAGGCACTATGCAGTAATTGAAAACGATTAGAAAACCACAGAATGCTATTGTACAATTCACCCTGCTAAGCACTCTACTTAAAATCCTACGCACTTACCTGGGTGTTAATCCTGTTTTAACTCAGTTTCTGAATAGGCATAACTAGAATTGTGCTGCAAATTATGAAAGGTGCTAGTTGCAGAATAACATAAACGTGTTACAGTGTATTCTACATATATGTAATTTAAAGATATTGTAGAATTTCATTCATTAGCTAAATTTGTGCCAAAGTTAAAAGTATTTCAGTTCCATTAACATGACATAAGAGGTAGGATGTAATAATGTTTCACTGTGGCTGGATCATGCTCAATGTTTACATCCCATTATTCTGCCAATGAACTTAAAATAATGTTATATCCTTTCAGCAACTCTGAAACAAACTGCTCACTTAGAACAACCCAGTGACCTTCTCCCACACAGAAGCAAATGCTAAAGAACTGCACAACATATGCTGATATAAAAAGCTTATTTAATGCACAAGGGGAATATATAGCTAAGCAGCAATTTTAATCATTTGCAATTAAAACAAAATGGCATTTTATAGAGAAAAGATTACATTTAGGGTTCTGACATTGAGGATTTTTATTCAGTGGTAAAAGAAACTTTGTGAACCCTTTAGAATTATCTGAGAGATTCTGATTAAATAAACAATAACAGAATTGTAAAGCTGGAAGGGAACTTGGAGGTTTTCTAGTCCAACCTCATGCCCAAGGCAGGAAACCATATACATATATTGGATAAATAGTTGTCCAATTTTATCTTGAAAACTACCAGCAATGGAACACCAACAACTCTGGGATGCAAGCTGTTCCCCTGATTAATTAATTATTCTCATTGTCAGGAAATTTCTCCTTGGTTCCAGATTGGATCTCTCTTTAACTACCTTCTTGATTAACTGTACAGTGTTATGTTTTTACTGACTATATTGAGTCAACATTCACTGTCTTTGTTAGAAAAAGTTTTGATGTTGAAGGATAATCAAATCTTTTAATGGGAGAGGTCAACTCATAGGTTTCAGTAAATGAGATGAATATCATATATGAATTGGAGACCCCATTCCCTATTAAAAAAATTTGCATTTTATGGCCAACATCAAAGTCTACCCAGACAAAAATATCTGATATCAGTATTCCTCAGTCTGCCACTAGGAAAATATTTAAGAAAAGTAGTATTCATGTAAAGGTATAATGGATGAAACCTCTTTTCTCATAAAAGTGTATGGCATCCATCTCAAATATATCAAGAAAACCCTAAATGATGCAGCAGTTTATTCCAATAGTTCATTTTAGAGAAAATGGTTCATTTCAACAAAAGAACCTAACCATAAAGCATCATGGTGGAAATAGTTTGGGATACTTTTGCAAATTCAGGCCTTAGGTCACACACTATAATTGAGAGGCCAATGGACTGTGGCTTTTACTATACATCGTACAGGATAATGTCAATATAATTGCTCATGAGTTGAATCTTAAATGAATATTGTGTTGTGGCAGAACATATTGGTCATAAAGGACAATAATGCTAAATACACAGGTAAAACTAATAGAATAGCAGAAGTATACGTAATTTCATTTTTGGAATGGCCAAAACAAACCTTTAATCTTCACCATATTGAACTATTGGGGCATAAACTTAATGAACAGTTCATGTAAGATAGTCAAAAAATTAAATAAAGGAGTTCAATAAGAAGAGTTGCAAAAATACCTCTAAGCTGATGTACAGGATTGAACAACAAAGGCAGGAAGTATTTGGCTGAAACTTGTAAAAGATTTCCATCAGTTAATAAATTTGAAACTTTATATATTTTTCCAACGAAGTATATATAATCTCAAGGATTAAATTTATTAACTGGGGGAAATACTGACATAGTAAGTCAATTGCAGAGCATCTTTTTTCCATAGAAAGGGTCTTAACTTTGAGCTTCTACTTATACAGCCAGGAAAGATTCTATATGCATATCTTAGGAGCCACTGCCATTCAGATTACAAATAGCCCTTGCTTAATGAAAAGTCCAGTGACTTTTCAAACTTAGAACAGCACTGAATAAGTGGTACTTCAACCAGTCCTTGTACTTATGGCCGTCGGCAGTTACATGATTGAGATCTGGGTACTTGGTGACCCATGCTGTGTGAGTGCCATTTGCCAGCTTTCCACAAGCAAGGTCAATGGGGAAGCTGGCAGAAGGTCATAGATGGTGACTACATGACATTGTGCTTAACAATGTCATAGGATTCACTTAACTACACCAGCTGGAAGTACTAGAATTTCCTTCGCTAAGTGGCATGGTCACATGATATTGTACTTGATCAAGTGCATTGCTTAGTGACAAAAAAATTTGGTTCTAATAACTGTCTTTTTCTGTAATGAGCCAGACACACCAATTGTCTGACATAATGTTAGTTAGTTTCCCACATTTAACTTACGAAAGAACAGTGAAACCTCTGCCTGGACTTTTACATACTCATTATAGAAATGGCCAAGATAAATTTTGGAGATGGACTTTCAGCACTGAAATATCAGATGAAGACACTTAACATGTAATTCCTAGTGACAGAGTGTAAGATTAACAATGATAACACTGAAACATATTTCACATAAAAGTACAGATCTATACTTGCTTTGCTCAGGATCACAGAATACTGCTCAACGGATTTAAAGCAATGTTTTATGGCTTCAACAGCACTTGAGATGAAATAAGATGCAGATAACATACCAGAATGATTAACTAAGGCCCGAGTTTGTCCATCTGCAGTTGGAGTAATCAAATCCCAGATAAAACTTTTGATATTCTCATCCCCTTTATAATGATTGAGACAATATACAAGGATAGTTCGGCAAATAGTTTCCACATCTTGCTCAGTTAGCTGACGCTTATAACGTCCATGTAGAAGGATATCAGTCCATCGTCCCCAACTATATTAAAAAAAATAAATCACATTTTGGCATTACAAATAGCCCTAACTTACAACTATCTGTTCAGCAACTGTTGAAAATTTACAACAGCACTGAATGAAGGGACTTAGACCTGTACCCAGAGTTATGGTCACTACAGCACTCCTGCAGTTATGTGAACAAAATTCAGGCACTTAACAATCTGTCTACCCTTATGGCCATTTCTCTTTTCCACAGACAATCTTCAAAAAAGGTTAAACAAACCAAAGCACGATGGGAGGAGGTGGAGGAGACTAAGGGGTATGAGTCCCAGCAGGGTGGGAAGCAAGGTGCCTCAGTGCAGGAGAGGCCTGAGGAGGCCTGGGACAGGCAAAGCATGGGCTAATAAGGTGCTCCAGAGTGGGCCTGAGCCTGTGCCAGGTCTTCTAGATCTTCTCCCCCCACTCCAAGGCACCCCATGCGCTGTCTAATGGCAGCAATCAAGAGAGCAGGGATTGTGGTAATTAAGCAAGGCGATCATGTGGGTGTCTCACTTAACAACTGCCATAACAGACAACCCTAATTCTGGGCTCAGTTGCAGTTATAAGTCAAGGACTACTTATACCACCAAATTTTTGTATTAAAATACATACATATGTATTTTGTGTGTTATTTTACTAAGCAAATAAAGCCACTAATATTTTATTATAGTGGAAAATGTGAATGGCACTCATAAGTTCTGAATAGGAGTTTATATCCCAGATATAAATCTGCAATTTTATGATTTTAACATGAATCTGAATCCATTTCTGTAATATTCTATCTGTACTAGAAAGGGAAAAAAACCCTAAGGCAGAGATTTTTAATACCTTCTTAGTATCATTTGCTAAGGCAGTTTTGCTAAATTCAATTATACAATACAGGATGGGAACATAACTTTAATTTGAAAATTATCAAATTTTCAGAAATATGAGTTCACTAAACTATAAAATAAATGTTGCTGTAGCACAACATCTAATATGGACAGGTTTTAACTATCTGTCTATTCCTATCATAAACACCTCTAACAAAATAGCAATAGCATTTAGACTTATATACTGCTTCACAGTGCTTTACAGGCCTCTCTAAGTGGTTTATACAGTCAGGATATTGTCCTCAACACTCTGGGTCCTCATTTACCGACCTCAGAAGGATGGAAGGCTAAGTCAACCTTGAGCTGGTGAGATTCGAACTGCCAAATGGCAGTCAGCTGGCAGAAGCAGCCTGCAGTACTGTATTCTAACCACTGCAACACCACGGCTCTGTGTTGTGGGGTTTTGGTTTTTTTTGTTTACAGATAGTTGTTGCTTAAATGCCATTATTAGCAAGTGCTTGAAGTTATGATGGCCTTAGAATTGATGCTTTACAGCCTATAAAGTACTTATGACCATTATAAAATGCCATACTGCCCCCCTGCAGTCACATGATCTTATTTCACACACCTGGCAACCTGCTCACATTTACAACCAGTTGCAGCATTGTTTAGTCATGTGACCACAATTTGTGATGGGTTTTGCCATTTTCTCGCAAAACCCGGCAGAAAGCACTAATTGTAGATGTTGGTTTCCTTTAACGATAATATGGTTTCCTTAACAACAGTTATAACTCACTACACTGAAAAACAGTCATAAAATCAAACCAGGTCATGTGTGGCTGATTTGATGATTGGCTAATTTATGACCAAAATTCCAGGCCCAAATTATGAACTACATGGTACAAGATCTAGGGAATGAGGGCAACAGAAGCAGATTTCTTTAAAACAAAAAAAACTATTTTTGTTAATGAGCTTAAGAATTTCCAGTATGCAATTAGGTAACAATTGTATTATTTATGGTTATGCAACTATATTTTTAATCATTGGATTTTCTAAATGGCTTTTACAGTAGTTGCCTCAATTTTTGTGGTTAGCTAACAATTGTTGTTAGCTGCAAACCCGTGTCCGACCTATCGCGACCCCATGGGCAATGTTCCTCCAGGCCTTCCTGTCCTCTACCATCCCCTGGAGTTCATTTAAGCTCACACCGACTGCTTCAGTGACTCCGTCTAGCCACCTCATTCTCTGTAATTATATTCTCTGTAATTTACCACTGACAAAATTGTAAGAGTGGCAGCCTAAACATGTATATTAGATGCCAGGTTAGAGAAGGCTGATGTAGGAGATACTGCCTATGTTTGCAGAAGGGTTGCATTATCTATTGCAGCTCTCTGCTAGTAATGATGCTGAATTTATCTGAAGATATGGGCAGAGAAGAAATAGAACTGTACAATCGAAACTGTAATGGGTAGGACTGGTGTTTTGCCCTATGCATATTGGTTGAAATATGCCATCAGTGTTTTTCTCTCCCGTATTCCAGAATCCCTGTCAACTTATCTTTTAGTCAGCAGCACTGTTAGTGAATGCCAGATCAACCCAAAATAATAATTTATCATTCACAAATAAGAGGGCTCACTTGTTGTGCATTAATGAGACCGAACAGGGTTAATTTGATCCAGCATTACCTATCTCTGGCATATTAGTATAAATTGGAGGGGTGGGGGGAGAGAATGGTTGTGATCTTTTGTTTACCAGCAGGTCATTCAACTGTTTTTGATTTTAGGGGTGTTTGTCCTAGTATTAGGCTACAGAAACAGAATTTTTGTGTATTGACCATTCTGCTATTTCTTGAATTAGTCATGGTGATTTCTGATAATGGAGAAGCCAATAATGCACTCCATGTGGATTTAACATTCATTTCAGGGCTGCCTTTTGATTTCTGGCTTGTGATGTGCTGGATTTTATCGTAAACTACAGAACTGTCTTAATGGATCACTGACTGCACATTAGGAAACACAACATATTCTTCATCTGGTTATATTAGAATAGGAAGATAGTGACATAAAAATGAAGGGGGTTATCATCCTCTTTTTGCCATTGTCTAAGCATTTCCTGATAAGATTAGAACTGCCAGATTTTTTTAAAATTTTCCTGTAGGTTGAGGGATCCATTAGGATCATTTGATTTGGGATAATTATGTAATGTTAAATATTCTTCAACATCCTGGTTCACAAGATTGGCAATTCTGCTGAGACCCTAACTTGAATATTAATAGTGTGATTAAATGGATCGCTGACTAAATCACGCTTAACATCTCTGCCAATGTAAAGTCTGGAAAGCTTTTTGGACTTCAGAAGGCCTATGGGCATTGAAACATATCACAAAATGGCTGGAGCACAAATGGTGAAAATCAAATCTGGACATAAATTCATTGTGCTAACATGCTGCAGTGAAGGTAAAGAAGAGTTTCTTTATAGCCATCATTCCATGTTCTCATCTCTAATCATCTAGAAAAATACTACTGTGTTCTTAGGCGACTTTTGAATTCTATTCCTACAAATAGACTCTTGGAGACTACAAGAACACTCAGAAGGGTGCTTATGAGATAAAATTATTGTTTTATATTTTAACCCAGACACTAAGGTTGAACAAAATGTCTGAAGCAGTGCCTTCCATCATGTATCTTCCTAATTCCTGTCCTTCGTGTCTGATCTGAATTAGCTACATAAGTGGTTGGAATCAGTGAATGCACTTCTATGGAAAAGTTTGGAATTCGCTAACTTGAGAAGTATGATAGCACACCTCCATTTTAAGAAGCCCACTCTTAATTATTTGGTTCTTAACCTCTTCATCCAGTCAGTAATATATCCTTGAAAACATGGTAAATATATAGCTACATGTACTGTTGGAAGAAAACAGGACATTTGGACTGACTCCAAAACAGACTGAGGTTTGATTATCACAAACATATGTGTTTGGTTATCACAAACATATGTTCAGAAGGTACATCAAATATCATTGTAATAGAATACAAAATATATGTGGCAACTGCTCCCTTAAATGTACTATATGTTTGTCAACTATGATTTAGTAGGGACACCTTTTCAGTGTGCTCTATATGCCAATGATCTGCTATCTGATGACCAGGCAAAGAATATTCTCAAGATAAGCTCCCATTAACAGAATTCCCTCTTTTTTCAATTATGATCGACCCTGAATCTTGTCAATTTTTAGAATTAACTAAAATGTCTGTTTAGCTAGGCTTCTAATTAACTCTGTGCTATTTACTAATTAATGTGTATCATTATTACTTTAGCTATTTATAGTCTTATTTTTCTGGAGATTCTACCAAGTTTTTTACTTTTTGTAAATAATTTTCAAAAGTGAATCATTTTTCACCTTAGAATGATTTTTAACAATGAATTTCATTTAGAAATGATGCATTGGTATGAATGGATAAAAGAATGGGAAAATGAAGAATATAATGATTCTGAATGTTTCGTTCAAGCCAAGTTCTTCCAGTTCACTATCAAGGAAATAACATCTTCCAAGAAACGACATCTGTTGTATCATATGAGACTTCTATTTGCAGTCTCTCTGTGCAATAAGCTTAACCCTATATAAGTAGAAAGGGTGAAATAATATAAAGCCTTGAATATTATTTTGTTTTCCAGTCCATTTTACTTACCCATATACCAACAGATTTTTTTCTACTCTAAAGCATTCACTCCTTGCATATCCCTGGGATTTGTCCTGTGGCCTACGAAGTTTTATGCTAGGTTTTTCTTCAGAATCACTTTCGAGGTCTGAAAATTCCATCAGTTCATCTTCTTTGACTGCACTGTATAATCTAGTTTGCTTTCTTATTCTTGTCGTATCAATAACTAGATTGTTCTATAACAAAAATAAAAACATATTTTTGTTTAAAAAGTAATAATAAATGTATTTTAACAAATTAAATAAAACAGGTAAGTTTAAATTTCTCACCCTTCCATTTAAGGCTTCAATATCAAGTTCAGCTTTTTTTGCCCATTTCTGCCAGAAATTAGGATCATCTAAAGAAATATCTGTTCTGTTACCAGATGCAACAAAACTGGCCTAAAACAAAACAACGTAATAGTTTGATTAAAGGCTGCAAAATACACACACTTATGTAATGGAAATAACTGCCTTTGCATGTCTACAGAAATAAAAACAGAAAAATAAATAAAAATAGGTAGTTGTGAAGCACCAGAGATCCAAAGAAAAAGAGAGTGGCCAGAGGTGCATGGAATATTTTCAAAGATCTGAGTCTACCAGAAGGGTTTATTGGGTGATGAGACTCAAAATATATCAATTTTGAATGCTTCTGCTAGACTAGCTGTGCAACACTATTGCTTTCATTCAGCAGTTATCCTCAAGATGAGAACAACAAACCCTGTCTGCAGGAAACAACTGAATGTCTGCCTTTTAAACATTTAAATATTATTAAGATGCAAGATGTCATTTAAAGTAAAAAGAAGCATTCTTATTCTCTGGGTGAAAGTGCTGTGACAAAAATGTTCTTTATTATCTGCTGTAGTGTCACAGGGTTGGATCACAAAGGGTCAAATGAGTCCTTTACAAATTGTATTTTACTTTCCAAATGATTGCATCCTTCTTCTAAACCAGTGATAGGGACCATTCATTGGAATATAATGAAATAAATTATTTTCCCTTAAGTACTGTACAAAATTTCCTAATAAATCTGTATATCCAAAGTGTATCACTACTAGGTAGGTCTCCATATCATGTGTTAAAGATGCAAAACAATACTTTGAACATGTTCCCTATTTAGTATTCTCAGCTGAGATACAGGTTCTCTAAATCATCGTATTTCTTGTATATACTGAACAGACATTGCCATTTGTTTGAACGTATGAAATTTGATATTCCAGACATTTTATAGTTTCTTCTGGTTTTGTACAGGGCTTTCTTATAAAGTATCCGGGTTTTTTTAATAAAAGGGGAATACACTACTTCAGGGATGTCAAACTCAATTTAATTTAGGGCTGCATCAAGGCTGTGGCTGATCTCAGGGGACCAGGTGGGCATGGCCGACTGGGTGAGAGTGGCCAGCTTTTGGCCATTCACCAGGCGTGGCCGATGGGGTGGGTGTGGCTGATTGAGTGGGAGTGGCTAGCTTGACACCATTCCCCAAACTGCTGGCATATTTCCTTTTTGCATTGGGTAGACTGGGCCGAATGTTTCCTCTTCACCCTGGGTAAACCAGGCCGAAGCAACGCAAGATGGCCTCTTACATTTTCCAGGACAGCCCCATGGGACGAATGTGGCCACACTGCAGGCCAGATGTGGCCCTTGTGTTTGACACCCCTGGACCACTTAGATTTGGATTTGAAGCAACATTATTTTAGTGTCTGCTACACTGGAATTTAAGGGTAAGCTATATACTGAGATTATCCATGGGAAAGAACATTCATACATGATTCTGATTAATTTAGAAAGTTAACTTTTTTACTGACCTTTGCAAATGTGGAGCCTTTTCCCTCAGACTCAATTGTGATTGTGTGTGTTCGTCTCAAAAGAATTTGATCTATATCCTCTTCACAAAATTTGGATCCTTCATCTTCTTCATCCATTAAAGCACCATAAGCCCCTTTCCTCAAAAGATCCTCTATTTCTTTTTTGGAGAGCTGCTGAACCTATAAGTTGTGAGGAAAAGGAGCTGCCTTTTTATTTTTGATTTATTATATTTATCAGCTACCAAAGAAACGTATTTTTCTTAACAAGTATAATTAGGATTACAAAACAATTCTATCTAGTATTGTTTCTCCTTTGAAGTCAGGAGGAGAAATTCAAAATGATACTTTCCTTCTTGCTGGTTGAGGAGGCCACCTATTCATAAACTGGAAGTTTTTGGATCATAGCTCTCTCATTTCTGTGCCATGTTCCCAAATTCAAAATAAAGCAATAATTGGACTACATTTATTCCATTTCAATGTATATCAAAGAATGGATTTGTTTTCAAAGCAACTAAACATGAAAGGCATTGCAATAAATAAAGTTTTTTATTACTTACAGTGGAAAAAGTAACAATAAAAAAACTAGAATAATGTGGCTGCATAAGTGTGTACAGGCTTAAATTAATACTTTATTGAAGCACTTTTTGATTTTATGACACCATCCAGTCTTTTGAGGTAGGAGCCTATCAGTGCAGCACATATTGACTCAGGAATCTATCCTTGTAAAAGTGCTCCAAATCTGTCAGATTGCAAAGGCACCTCCTGGACACAGCCCACTTTAGGTTTTCAATTGGATTCAGGTCTGGGCTCTGGCTGGGCCATTCTAAATCTTCGATCTTATTCTGGTAAGCCATTCTTTTGTTGATTTGGATATATGCTTTTGATTGTTGTCATGTTAAAAGATGAAACTCTGCTTCATCTTTAGCATTTTAGCAGAAGCCTGAAGGTTTTGTGCCAAAATAATTCCTTCCACCTTGACTAAATCCTAGTTCCAACTGAAGAAAAGCAGTCTCAAAACATTATGCTGCCACCACCATGCTTCACTGTGGGTATGGCACATTTTTGGTGATATACAGTGTTATTTTGGTGAGAAACATGGTTTTTTTTGGAATTATAGCTAAATGTTCAACCTATGAACTGAGATCATAACACATTTTTTCATATACTTTTGTCAGACTTATTCAGGTTTTTACAAAATTTAGCTGAACTAGGATATTTTTCTTTGTACAAGAAGGCTTCTGTATTGCCACACTACCCCACAGCCAAGAATATGGGACATTGTTGTCACATAACCAGTACTTTCAAGAAACTAATGTTGCTGTAGAGTGTAGACCTCATGGCAACCCCTCAGACCAGTTTTCTTCTTGTTTTTTTTTTTTAAATTAATTTTGAAGGGATGTTACTTCTTGGTAATGTCATTAGTGTGCCATATTTTCTCCGTTGATGACTGTCTTCACTGGGTTCCATGATATATCCAATGTCCTGATGTTTTTTGTACTCTTCTCCTGATTGATATCTTGCAACAATGAGATCCTTTTTGATGCTTTGTAAGCTCTTTACAGACGATGGCTTTTGCTGTGAGAGTCAACTTAGTAAATGTCAGAAAAATCCTACTAGAACAGTTGAACTTAAATGGGCCTGATCAGAGTTAATTGATGGAAAGTATGTACTACTATTTAATCAATTAATCAATTTGAATTGATTAATTCTGAACACCAGTCACATCCCAATTTACAAGAGAGTGTTGACACTTATACAGGCACGTTATTCTAGTTATTTTTGAAATGAATAAAGTACACACTATTAACATACATAGTAAGGAAAGAGATACTAGGAAAAAAATTTCAATTAACAAATAAATGAAATTTAGAATACACTGTATGGCAATAAATAACATCATTTCTCTCTATAAATATAAAATCTGCAAATCCCAGACCTGCAGATTAAACTCAGAAGTTGAATAAATAGTGTAAAAAAAGAATATGTGTGACTGCCACATTCCATATTACTGCAAATAAAACAACATGCACATATGTATGTAATCATCAGAAGTCAAGTTCTACTCAAGGAAAACTTTATACTATTTTTAAAGCTATATACATTAAAGGGAAGGGGAGGGAGACAGAGGAGTATATATTTTTACCCCATTTGTAGCATTCTCTCTTCCGCTCATAGATTGAAGCACAGCTTTATCAAGACCAAGTTTTAAGCTTGCTTTGTCAAACATTTCTCTTTCATAAGAATTCCTTGTTATTAATCTGTAGATCTTCACTGATTTGCTTTGTCCTATCCTGTGACATCGAGCCTGAGCCTGGAAAAATATGAAACGAGAAGTATTTTTTTAAGCAGATTAAAATAGGTAGCAAAATGAACAAATGTTAGAACAATGTGATGTTTTAAAAATTTTGAAATGTTCAAACAAAACATATCATGTGAGCAATACATTCTGGGGGAAGGGGGGCACTAAGGAAATAGAATGTGTCAATTGCCTTTTACAATATTACCTGAAGATCATTTTGAGGATTCCAATCTGAATCAAAAATAATGCAGGTATCAGCAGCTGTAAGATTAATCCCCAAGCCACCTGCTCTTGTGCATAGTAGAAAAACAAATCTGTCAGAATCAGGTCTGGAAAACCTATCAATAGCTGCTTGACGAAGGTTGCCTCTTACTCTGCCATCAATTCGTTCGTAAGGATATCTACAAAAATAAAGCAATATTAATAAGATACTCCCTCCGTGCCAGTAATTTAAGACTGAAAGCATTGTTCTCAGAAAATTCATCTTTTCTTCTTACTAGCTTTTATAAATTTGCAGCTCAATTTCAGTTCTAGCTGTAAAAGGAAGTATATGAGAAATTAACTGATTATCCAGCGTTGTCTGGGTATTTTTTGTCATCTTCTTCCTCCTCTTGTTCATCTTCTTCCTCTCTTCACCTCTTTCCCCTCATGCTCTTCATCTTATTCCTCTTCATGTTCTTCTCCCTGCCTCCTCTTCCTCCTCATGTTATTACTGCTGTTCTTCATCTTCTTCTTCCTGCTGCTCATGTTCTTCCCCCTCTTGTTCTTCCTTTTCTTCTTACTGCTTCCTTCTGTTTGTCCTCCTCGTATTCTTCCCTGTCCTGGTCTTCTTCCCCCTTCTGCTGTTCCCCTCCTCCTCCTCCTCCTCTTCATCGTCTTCTTCCCCCTCCTTCACCTGTTCATCATGTTCTTGCCCCCCCCTTGTTTTCTTGTCTCCTCCTCCTCCTCATCCTGCTTCTTGTCATCTTCATCATCTTCTTCCCCCTGCTCCTACCCCCTACTCCTGTTCTCCTCCTGTTCTTCCATCCTCCTCCTCCTCCTTGTCATTGGGCCTCCGGGCTGGCCGTTGGTGCAGAGGGTCTTTGTTGAAGTTAAGAATGGATTCTGTTGGAGCAGAGAAGGCGCGTTAGCGGAAGCAGTGGCGGTACTGTGTGGAGGAGCTCCAAGAGACAGGCCCCCACCCTGTCTGCCAGGGTGCTGCTGGGCCAGGATGGATGCAGTGCTCTGCTGTCCCTTCCCTGCCGCTGCGCTCTTGTTTACCTGGCCAGGGCATGCCAGCCAGCAGCATTATTAGTGGTCCAGCGTAGAGGACGAGGGGCTGACTATCAGAGCTGTGCTCCGCAGTTATGCTGCTCACCTGTGGGCTGGCCATGGGCGCGGAAGCAGTTTGTAGGCCTGTTGGTGTGGGGAGGACCCCAAAGACCCCCCAAGGGCTGCGTGTCTCTCACCTTGTTCCGGGGCAATGTTGTGAGTTGGGGCTTAAGTGACGGCACTAATAGGGAAAGACTGATGTTGGTAAGAGGGGAAGATCGAAGTGTTTCAGGTTGTGCATATCCAGCGGGGTTGGAAAGCGGCATGGAGTTTGTTCGTTTTCAAGTGAGGGAAGGTGTGTATTGCACATGCATAGTACAGAGAAGCTGCTGTCTGGCACCCCATGTGGTGAGCCAGAGTATACTGTGGTGCCTTGTTGGTTAGTGTGGTTGGGGGGGGGAGTTCAGCAGCGTTTTTTGGCAGACAGAGTGTGGAGGGTGTGTGTGACCCCCACAGTGCTTGTCTCAGGAGGGCAAGTTATGTGTGTGGGATGTTTGGTGGGAATTGATGCAGGCATTGAGGAAGGTGTGCAGGACATACAAACACACATACCCAATCACAAACCCACACTCTGCTTTAGATAGATAGATAGATAGATAGATAGATAGATAGATAGATAGATAGATAGATAGATAGATAGACAGAGTGAGCAATAAGATTTCTTGTTTCAAAAATGTATGTCAAATTGCTGAAAATTACACAGCTACAGAAAAAAATGTTGCTGATATAATTAATTGGCTATGTGTCATCCAGAATTAAGAGCCTGAAAATTGTTCCACTTGAAAAAAATAATAAAGGAAGAAAACATTTTTGCAAATCTAAGACTTATTAATGACTGTTTTACGGACTTTTACTAGTCTGTTACACATCATAGAAATCAGTTTTAATTATGTTTTATTCTAAAAGCATTATCGCTCTTAGCAAAGCTCCCACCACTCTTTGAGGGAGATGGGCAGTTTAGAAATGTGAAAAATAGTAATCATAATAAATCATAAAGTCTAAAGTAAAGGGTTATATACTATGACTGTGAACAAAGAGAATTGATGAGTATTATTTTGTTTAGGAATTCTTCTACTTTATTGTAAAATATTCCTTCTCTGTGCACCACAGGCTAGAGACTTAATAGAATAATTGATTTCCTAAATAATGTATTTCCTAAACATAAACTATACTGTTGTTCTCACCGTCTTTGAATGAGGTAGTCTTCCAGTATGTCCAAGCAGCGCACCATCTGGGAAAAGATAAGCACCCTGTGGCCACCAGCCTTTAGTTTTGGCAGCAACTTGTCAATCAGTACTAGCTTGCCAGCAGCCTGGATCATTGCCTGGAGCTGAAAATCTGGAGAGTCAGGATTGTGTGTTTCTTTAAACTCTTCCAAAATTTTCTCTTCAGCACCTGCAGAGATTGGACAGCAATATGTGAATACTCTAAAGGTTTTATTGATAAAACTATCAATTTACTTCCAGTTCCCCATACAATGCCTAACAGTTTTATCTGTAAATGTGTATTTATATATTTATTTAAATTTAACATGGAAAATAAATAAGTACAAACAATAAAAACAAACAAAGCTTCCAGCAAACAAGTTTCACAACAACACAGAGGTGCCAAGCCAGAAGTCACAACAAATTAGGCAGCAGTGAGTGACTGAATAATTAATTAGCAAATTAAGAACATTAACCACAATATATATAACGAACAGAAAACATAATGACAAAAGCAATTCTTTTTTTAGAAAGTGTTTTACATACTGTAACTAACCATCAAAATTATTGGTTACATTAACTGAATTCTAGCATGAAACAAATGTCAGATTGAATGACTTCAATATCTACCAAGTAAAGACTATTTTGTGGCACAATAAATTAACTGTAGATTATAATCACAGTAAAAACATCCCAATAAAAAAGATTATGGGTAAAAACAAAATAAGGGCCACACACAGCAATTTATGGCTCTTCTACCATTTCATTAAATATGAATCATCTCATTGGAATTCAATCAGAACCTGGGAGGTTTGATCATATGGGAGAGCAGTATATTAAAAAAAAATCAGGATATCTTAAAATCATTATTACAAAGGTGTTTGTTAACTTAAAATATGGCCAATTTGTTTTTGTTGCAACCTAGTTTTATTTTAATACTACAAACAAGAACATAATGACATCCACATCCTATAAATGAAAAGCAATTAGTACAAGTAACCTAATATGGGGAAATAAGCAGTATCATATAGCAGTACCATTTGTACAACAAAGCATTAGAATTCTGTTATATATCTTAAAATAATGCGTGTTAGCAGAAAGGAAAAATCCACATCAACAGTGGAAAGCAGAAACATACTTATTTTTTAGATAATTACTTCTAATCACTATTGTAATGTATAGAACTATTTAGGTTTAGACAAAATTACATTTTGATCTATCAGAAACTTCATTTATTCTTTTTTATTGAATGAACCATGATTATCTATATTAACAAGCTGACATGATTTTTTATTATGTGATTCAATTCACATCTGATGTAACTAGGCAGCTCTAAATTTATTGATGTATAAGCCTATTGATGACAAAAAATGCCCTTTTAAAAGTAATTAGGAAATCATTTCTCTGATGAAAATAATGACATCTGGTTTGAAGATACAAGAAAGGCATCTGAGATGATTATTGTCATAAGGCATTGATGCAATCATTCAAGTAAGTTGGCATGTAGTTAAACCTGGCATTTGGAGATTGAATAGAACATTTACAGCCTCCTCAAAAATATATTTTTTTAAAAAATTGAAATCTGTAAATAATGTAGATTGTTAGTTGTGTTTTAACTGTGTAAGCTACTGAGATTCATATGCAAGTGAGATGGGCAGCCATAATACAGAGATAACTACAGTCATTACACAATGTTTTTGTAAAATAAGAGAAAGCCAGCATACCATTTATAAGGTATGGATGATTGCAGCATTTTCTCAGTTCCATCATAGTATTTAACAGATTAGGAACATTTGCTTGTCCACCTCCTTTTGATAAAAATGCGAAATTCTTTTCAAGAATAGCTCTGTAGTATTTTTTCTGAATGTTTGTCAATTCAACTTCAATAATAGTTTCTTCCTTGGGTGCTAGGTTCTTCTCCACATCTTCTTTCAGTCGTCTTAACATCATTGGTTTTAAAATTGCTTGAAGTTTCTGAACCTGATAAAATAAATGTTTATATTACAATTTTCAATTCCTATTATAAATATTCTTACATCTAAGTGCATCTTTCCATAATTTCTATTATGCTGCAATTTTTGGAAAAATGAAAATATTTTCATAATTACTATTATCATTCATCAACAGCATTTACGGAATAACTTTATTACGATAAGAATAACTTCATTACAGTAAATGCTCTATTTAACAGATGATTTGGGGAAATGAGTTTCTGTTAAATCCAAATATCCATTAAATCAGAATTTACATCATTTGCATAATTACATAATTGACATGACTGCTGTCATTTGCAGTAAAACCCCAATTGAACAGAAACATGTTTGATATAATGCATGTTATCCTGTTAATGGAATGAAGTCTGAACTGAACATTTGTCTTGTTTATACCAAGTCTGGTAAAAAAGAGATCTGTTAAACAGATTGTGTACTATATTAACATGTACTAAAAAGATTGTAGTAACTAACATAGAACTATACTTCAAACATTCAGAGTAATTAACATGCACTGGAGATGTTACATGAGTAAAGAAATCTTAATTGTATGAGATTTAATCAAGCCAATATTGGAATAATTCAATTATAGTAAATAAAAAGACCCATGTAATACAATAGTAAAGCCAAATCCTTGCAGATTACACTATATTTATTAAACATCATTTTTCTTCTAAAATGGGATATAACATTTTATATTGCTTTTGTGTGAATTAAAATGTTGGTAATATTTTTTACATACTTCATTTAAAAGGCTTATTTATCAGATTTCTTCGATCTAATGATCTCCAGATGTACTGAATTAAATTCCTGCTGACATTGTTCAAAAGGTTTAAATGATTTAAATGTTTTTAAAAATTGTTTTGCTTTTAAATACTTGATATTATTTTGCTTTGTGTTTTAAGTATCACTATTTTATTTTAGGAAATTTATATTGCTGCCTATTCACACATGGCGACTCAAAGCAGCTTATAGGAATATAAAAACCTCATATATAAAAAAATAAAACTAATAAAACATAATAATTAATAAAATAATATAATAACCCCCTCACCCTGGTGACAACACATTACACAAGCCATTTAATGCACTCCATCCCCTTCTGGGTTCCCCAGGCCCGCTGGCAGAACTAGGCCTTCAGCGCCTTCCAGATGAGTGTTAGAATGGGGACCATTCTAATCTCTTGGGGAGTCATCTCCCTCCAGAGAGAGGGAGCCACCATGGAGAAGGCCCTTCTTCTGAGTCCCACCAGGTGTAGTTCCCTAGGGCAGGGCTGTGAAACTCACAGCCGACAGGCCAGATGCGCCACACACTGGCTATGCCCATACCCATTTAGTGCAGGGGAAAAAAGTCATGATGCGTCATGTGATGCCACCATGACGCCATGAATTTGACACCCCTCCCTAGGGGATGGGACCTGTAACATTCCTTGCCTCCCTACTCTGGTAAGTCAGGTAGATGTGACCAGCAAAAGATGGTCCCTCAGATAATCTGGTCCTGAGCCATGAAGGTCTTTAAAGGTGACAACCAGCACCTTGAATTGCACCCGGAAGCAAATCAGCTACTAATGCAACTCCCGCAGGAGAGGTGATACATGTGCACACCAAGGTCTGCACAAACTATGCAGACCACTGCATTTAGTACCAACTAGCGCTTCCGGATGCTCTTCAAGGGCAGCCCCATGTAGAGCGTGTTGCAATAATCAAGACAAGAAGTGACTAGGGCATGAGTGACTGTGAATAGGGATTGTTGGTCCAGGAAAGGGTGTAACTGATGTACCATCTGCAGTTGTACAAAGGCTCTCCTGGCCACGACCCCCACCTTCTCTTTGAGCAGAAATTGCAAGTCCAGGAGAACCCCCAGATTACACATAGGGTCTGTTTGGGGGTATTGCCACCCCATCCAACACTAAAGATGGCAATTCTCCCTGGGCCAAAGAACCCCAAACCCAGAGTCACTCAGTCTTGCCAGGGTTCAGTTTCAACCTGTTGCTCCCCATCCAGCCCCTAACAGTGTCCAGGCACTGCAAGAAGGAGGACATGATATCGCTTAACTCACCACAGGCTGAGACATACATATTGATGATACCTCAGTCCATGGCAACAGATGATCTCACCCAACAGCTTCATATAAATGTTGAATAGGAGCAGGGAGAGTACCATGCCCTGTGGAACCCCACAAAGCAGTGGACAAGGGAGGGTCTCTCCCCTCCTATCAACACTGACTGAGAGTGGCCATAGAGGAAGGAACTGAACCAGGAGAGCAGAGGGACTCCCATTCTCATCCCCCAAAGCTGCTCTACAAGAATATCATGATCAATGGTATCAAAAGCTGCCGAGAGGTCAAGTAGAGCAAGGATGGATGCACTACACCCATCCCACCAGAGATCATCCAGAAGTGGAACCAGTGCCATTTCTGTTCCATCCAGAATCCTCTGGAGCTGCCTGCCACTCAACCACCTTTTCCCTTACCGTAAAGGAAAGACCACAGCCTCCTTAAAGTGCTGGGCACTAGCGCCCCCCCCCCCCATAGGAAAGCATTAATTAAGCCAGAGTCCACCTGACTGTTACCAACCAAAAGGGAGCAGCAGACCAATCTAATAGGTCCTGCCTCCCTGCAGCTCTTGAGAAACTCATTGCCACCAGACTGTGATCCGACCATGGGGTGGGGGTGGGGACCACGGACAAGTCCACCAATACCAGGTCACATAGGCACTGCTCTGACAAGAACACCAAATCATGAACACCACCATTATTCTTAGTCAGACTCTGGATAACCTGGGACAAGCCCATGGAGGTCATGGTTTCCATAAAATCTTGGGCTACTCTGATTCCACCCCCGGTGATAGCAGGTTGAAGTCCCACAGAACGATAAGCCTGAGGAATTCCACCACCAACCCTGCAGCAAGGTCCAGGAGCCTGGGTAGGAAAAGTACAGCAGCAGCAGCAATCTCACCTGATCCCTTGAGGCTAACTTAAGAAAGGTTGTCACAGCCAGGCACTTGTGGAGCAGTGCCCCTAGACTCTCTGATAACAACAGGCACATGCCCTCCCCTATAAATATTAATTCAGTTTAAATAATAATAGGCTGAGTCTTATATACCAGTAAAGTTCACTAAATAGTTTACATTTATACAGAATCTCTTTAAAAATTACAAATAATTTTTTTTTAAAGTTTAAATTCATTTTTTTTTTTTTAAATCCCATTTATATGCCGCCCTTCTCCGGAGACTCAGGGCGGCTTACAATCTGTGAAGCACAAA